>JANHFX010012168.1:51469-88228 GCA_027560015.1 Chloroceryle amazona | reverse complement strand
TTTTTTTTTTTTTTTTTTTTTTTTTTTTTTTTTTTTTTTTTTTTTTTTTTTTTTTTTTTTTTTTTTTTTTGTTTTTTGTTTTTTGTTTTTTGTTTGTTTGTTTGTTTCTTTGTTCAGGTTTTTTTCCCAATGCAGTCATCAGGTTCACTGTAGACAATAAAGGGAAGATTGAAACAGTCCGTGCTCATCTCCCATGCTCTCCTTCATGCATGCAGTTCATCAGTTGTAAAGCACAGCTGTTTCTTAACTATGTTATGTCTGGAACACTTTCATCTTTGCACTGATATTTCCTACTTTCTTGAAATGTCAACTCTTGGAGAAATGATATTACTTCAGTAGCCTTGTAATTAAGGCAGCCAGATACTTTATATCAGAAGAGCTTGTTTAGTTGCTTCTATTTTTCCCAGGCTTCACTTGCTTGGATGTGAATTTTCCAGGATTGGTATCAGGCACGAGGTGCCTCTTTCTCTCCCAAAGAGCAAAAAACATGGCTCAGTACAATACAATAAATCCTTTGTGCATGTAATTTGGAGGAAAGGCTTGATAAATGGTAGGGGAGATTGTTGTATTAAACATGTGTGCTTCTTTGACATTTAAGAAAACTTTGCTTCAAACTAGCCAAGCCTTGTAAAGGAAATTGCACTTTATATGTGGTAATCAAACATACTAATTAGAATTTGACAGCTGCATTCCATGTTTTTGATACTTTGGGAAAAGCCAGCAAATGCATGGAGCCTTTGTCTCTGAGAAGATGGGACATGCTGGTGGCTCCTTTGGTAAACTTCTGTCCCTGCTTCTGCACTACTGTTTATACACAGCAAACTGCAAACCTGGCATGGGCTAAAAGCTGGCTCAGCAGCCCTCTTTCTCCTGCATGGATGACAGCAGTGAGGAGTGGTGTACGCAGCCCTGTTCAGGTTCCCATGTGCTGAGTAAGGGCAGTGGTCACGGGATGGTCATATGATGTAAGTAATTGAATAATAACTGGAGGATATCTCTCTCTCTCTCTTTCTTTCACTCTCTCTGTCCCCCCATTCATCTCTCCTTGTCTTCTGAGAGTTCTCAGACACGTAAGTTAGCTTCTGTTGCTCTCTGAATAAACTGCTCCATAATGCACAATGATAATTCTCTGAAATATAGGGCCTGGACATTCCAAATTGGACATTAGAAATCAGCAGATAATGCTTACAACATTGCCTTAGTCCCTTTCTGTGACATTCTCCACTGTAAAACACACTTTACAAGCAGAAGTGTCACAAAAGCAAATTAATGAATGTTCGTAAAGCATTCAGATATTACAGTCATGAACACTACAATAGAATTGATAATGGAAGCTAGCCAGTCATTTAATTTTATAACTTCTATTGAGAGTAGAGACTAAACAATGTACAGTAAATAAACTAAGTAATGACAGAACAAATTAGAGGATAACTATTCAGTGAGCAGCAGCCATATTAACACTGTAGGAAGCACTGGATGTGGTCCTGTAATTAAAGATGGTATCATACTGGATTTTCCTGAACATGACTGAATTGATGCCATGAAACTGATATTAATATTGCCATCTCCTAACCATGGAGTTCTTGAATTTGCAGTTGCAGCTTTCTCTGGTTGTATATTTTATATATCGTTGAAGCTTTTCTTTATTTGTTTTAGCTATTGTGCAAGCTTTCTGCATTCCAGAAGAAACTGGGATATATTTGGTTTCAATATATATAATATCTGGTTTTCATTGTCCTCATGTAAGACTTTTGCTCTAGTTGTGGTAATTTTTTGCTCTTTTCAGTCTAAGAAGCCTTTTCTACTCCTCATAGTGTGGTTAACACAGTTAACACACTGTAGTTAACCTTCTGGAGGGCAAGCTAACCTGTTTGTCATCATCATTTCTTCCCTTATAGAGACTTCTGGTTGAGAACCACAGGAATTGTAACAAACCTTCCCAGCTGCTGAGATGTAGCAGTCTTATGAGATTTACATGAGAGGGTAAATTCCCGTTACAATCACGACAAATGAGAAGTGAGATGCCCTCATGCCACAAAGTGCTGATCCAGGATAAGATAATCCTGTCCGTTTTAACATCTTTGGTTATTTTTGAAAATAAATTTCATGTGACTGATTTCCTGCTATTCCTCCTCTTGTACCTCCATGTTCTTTCAATGACCTCGCCATGCCTTCTGAGTACTTTTTCTCCCCCTTCCTCCCCCCTCATTCCTATTGTAATGATCACGGTTTCTATATGTGTCTGTACCTTGCTGCTGGCACAGCCCTTGGGATTTTCCCTTTTAGTTGGACATACACTCTGAATTTTGTGAATCACAGACCTCTGCCTTCGCTTTATCTTACCTCTAGTGTCCTGCAACTTGAATGAGAAACTGAAATATCCCCCCCTTATCCCAGCTACAGTTAGTTATTAAAGCAAGGTCAATGATTTCAGGTAGGACATGGAGCTAATTCTGACTTTGTTCCTGTACATATTAAATGTAGAGGCAGAGGATAGAAGTGGGAATCTCTGCTCTCATGAGTCCTAATGGAAATGGGTGACACAGTCAGAATTTCCATGTCATGGAAATATCATGGTCTTCAGCGTGGGTTACAGCAGAGCTGGGAGGGATCTGATAAAACTTCCAAGAAACCAAAGACTGTAGCTGTTTATTGAGAGTTGGTGTGGCTTGATGATGAAGATCTTCCCCACCTCACAAAGGGGGGTGCACACGGAGTCCTTAATCATGAGTTTCGAGTTTCTGTTGGAGTATGGCTGCAAAGGGCCTGCCCAATGAAAGGGTATGCTGTCAAAACGTGTCTCCAGTAACAACATTTTCACGTGGATCATGGTTGGGGGTCTTTGGCTATGGTTCCTCCAGTGCAAAAGCAAGAGGTTGTGTTTAGATAAAGAAAAATACTAGAGCTCCTTCTGAAGGGGGGTGGCACAGTAGCCATGCAAGGAAGATTTAGGCTGAAGAAAGGTTTGTCCACTTAGGACTTCTGTGTTTGGTCCATGCCAAGGGGTCCTCTTCCATGGCACTTGGCCCATGCCTTATTGCTCGTTTATTTGGTATGACTGAGGATCTTTGACCTAAGTCAGTCCATGCCTGGGGTTAGGATTAGGAGAGATGAATGCTAGAGTGCCAGTCTGACTACATGTGTCTAAGGGACTGCCCAAGGAAGATCAAAGCTGCAGAAAGCAGATTCTAGGCTAAGGCTCAAACCAAGTCTAGGATTAGTGTTCGAGTTAGAAGGATGACAAACCCTAAAACTCCAGTTTGAATTAAGCTGCAAGGGTCTGTCCAAGAAAAGGCTTGTCTCCCAAAAAGTGTTTTTTCTTGTCCATGACTGGGAGTCTTTGGCTATAGCTCAGCACACACATCTTGTTAGTCATGCTTTAGCATATTAGGGATTTTGGAGAGACCAAGCATAGAATTCCAGTTTAAGGGGGTGGGCTCGGTTGGGGTGGGGGGGAATGTGTGTGCTGTAAAAGGGTTGTCCAAGGAATGCTAGGCGGCCAAAAAAATGTTTCCCCTGAGATCTTTTGCCTCTGGACCATGGCTGAGAATCAAATCCTTTTGTTTGGGTTTAACTTTGTGTGTTGGATAGAGTTAATTTCAGGAGAGAAAAAGAGCCCATAGTTCCCAGATTAGGTGAGATCTTCTTTTAAATCTTCAGTCTTTACTTCGAATGACTGCAGTGCACTGATGTCATCAGCAGAGGATATTGCAGTAATGAGAGGAAACAGAGGGATGAAAATGTATCTTGCATACTTTTTTTCAGATGGGACTATTTGTAGTTTTTTACTTTCCACTTTTTTTTTTTTTTTTCCCCTTTTCTAGGCATGTTGTCATTGCAGGACTTTGCCTCCCTGTCTTGCTTTAGTGATCATGTCAGTAGCTATGTGGCATATGATAGCCCTTGGCCCATGTTACTCTTCCTCTCTTCTACTTTACATCTTAAAAGTTTCTGCCATATCTTCCTGCTGTAAGAAATAAAGAGAGAAGTAAAAGTAATTTTTATTTTAACCAATTTTTATGTAGCAAAGCACCTGGAGACACAGAGCAGAGCCAGGTAAATGAGTCTTTCACATTTAGAGATCAAAAGCACGCTGCACCCTGAAGGAGAGAGGGCTTCTGAGCAAAGGCAGTGATGGAGCCTACATGAAGGATGAAGATACATCCTTTCCTTTTCTGGAAGAAAAGATCATAGGATAGGAGTACTGGTCTCAGCAGCGATATTGTCACAGTTAGGGAACATCCAGTGACAAAACCGCTGTGATCCACAGTGATGATCCTGTGATCAAAAACCTGCCGGTGGAATTGATGGTCAATGGAGATGGGGTTACTACACTTGAAATAATCACAACAAGCCTCATTGGTATTCTAGTATTGAGCACCTTCTGCACCAAAAAACAACTGTGTTTTTTATGGATCTACACGAAGGTCATCTTTTCTGTCACCAAAATCATATATATGGTGGCCAGAAGTGAACTGGAAGCAGCATGGAGTTTTTAATGAAGGGATTTCTGAGAGTTGTGAATAAGGGATCCCTTCTTATGGAACAAAGGATTTTGAGGAAACTGCTAGAAACAATCACCAAAAAGTAAGACATCCTACACTGAAAAGGGAGATGGGTGTTCAATGTAGTTCTGGCCAAGAAAGCATGTTCCTGGGTCTCACTAGCCATGTCCTGTTAGAAATGGAAACTTATGACCAAGTCTCAATGCACTTAACTGATCCGACATTGACAGTCGTGACCTGAGGTGAGCTAACTGCAGACTGAATATCAGAGTGAATCTGTGTGTGAATCGCTAGCTCAACCTTCTCCTGAACCGTCGAGTGCCAATAGAGCACACTGAAGTCAGAGAAAATACTGGTGAAGTAATTTATGCAATGGATAGCGTTTGATGTCTTAGTTCTGTTTTTTTTTCAAGAGTTTTGTTTCAAAACCTTCATCTATCTTTGAGCTATAAAACATGAATAGTTTTGCTAAGGATTTGGTGTTGTTTTGGTCTGACCTTCCTATCCCACAGAACAATATCTCATGGTGAGAAATTACTTTGGTTCATTATTACTCTTTAGAGTACTTTTCCCTCTAAGATACACACTTTCGCATAAAGTAAAATATTAAGCCTTTTGAAGCATAAGTTCAATCACTAGGAATTGAAATAAGACCTTCATGCTTTATAAAAGGAATTTAAGCTTCCATTTATAATGAAAATAGTACTTTAAATTCAGATGTGCTTTTGTTAAAAGAAGTGCATAACAAATTAAATGATTTGCTTTGAGGTTAAGGGGTTAGTTTTTCACAACCGGTATTGCTTTTGGTATTTTATGATTATTATTGCAAACCCAATGACTTTGAACTAAGAATCCCATATTCAAGTGCTATTAAAACTAATTTTCATTATATTCTAGTGAAATATCTTAAGCAGATCACATGAAGCCAGGCAAAAATGAGATAATAGACAATATGTGTCCACTTTTCACTCTCCATAATTGCTTCAGTTACACTTACCTTCTCAAAGGCTGTTGCTCTAATTACCTTATTTTGCAAGTCATGATCTTTTTAACGGATAAGTTTATCTAGAGTCAGAAACTACATATTACATATCCTCCATATAACCTTTAGTGGTAAATTCATATCGATTTAAATTAAATTTTTCCAACCTAATAAAAATAAACATATTGTTTGAAGTATTTTGATGTCAAAGGAACAGATACATATGCCCAAATACAACATGCACGGATGTATTCTTTTCCAAAATTGTAGTCTGTATTGTAGACATGATTTACACACAAAAATAGTGTAATAATATCTTAAATTGTATTTTCCCAAATAAACCAACATTTTCCTCTAGTTGCAGATGTTTTATTACTGCTTATCTTTTCAGCTTTAGCAATTTGAGTTACTAGGAGTATATGTACAGATATTGGGGTATGTAAAGACTGCACCTTTGACTATCCTAAATACAAAATTCAACCCTGTAACAACGCATTGGAAGCACTTTTGGCTTTAATACAAATTGAAATCCTTTTGAAAGGATGTTATCCTCTTAATCCCTGAAAAAGGAGACACAAAATTAAACTCTTCTTTTACACCGAGAATCAGTCACTTTGGGCATTACTGAGTGATATCTTACAGTTCAAGGAGAAAAATATCAGTTCAGAATATTTTCAGATCATACAGTTTGTTAGTTTTCAGATGTTATTGTCAGAAAAGATGTATTTAGATATTTCAGAAAGTTTCTAATTCAGTTTTTAAGACAGAAAATTTTTCTTTGGGACTTGAATAGAGTTGAACTTGTACTCTGTCCTCCTTGAACAAGAACCTCAGTCAGGGATTTGAACATTTATTGATTACTTAGTTTTCTGCAGTCTATTTTAATGAATTAATGCAATTAATTTGTTGAATTAATTAACACATTTAACTAATTAAAATTATTACTAACACATTCTGGCTTCCTAATGAGATTCCTTTCCTTGCCAAATATGTATCAAGGCGTATTTTATCCAAATCGTCTTTAAGTCAGAGGACAGGAATGCAATCTGAAATATCTGGATTTAATTTTCTTTTGTTAACAAAGCATATTTGGTTTGGGTTAGCACCATCTGTATTCACCTCTTTTTATTTCCTCTGTATTCATACGAACCCATTTTTCATTCCTCATGCTTGCTCGGCCAAGGTGTCACCCACCCAGTGCTCTCAATTATTTCCTCAATTCCGGTTGATGATTACAAGCCTTACAGATACTAGTTTGCTGATGACTGCTTCTGTACTTTTCCCTAGTAATTGACAAAGCAAGTAGTTAACTGAATAGGCAGCTTACGTGTGGTGTGATACATTCATGTATCTTAAAAGTTTGCATAATAACTTTGGCTATGATTAATTTAAAAGGAGTTCTCCTATGGGTATGTGGTATATGTCTGATAAAAACTTGTCATCATTTCCTTCGAGTAAGGTGTGGAGATAATCTTGGGAAGAGCTTTGAATGTTTGTTGTATGGAAGCTGAATGCTGCCCCAGTTGAAAATGCTGACTCATTGCAGTCTTCGTTCCTTTTAATTTACATTCAGCATGAAACAGAAAAAGAGATGAATAGATCTGCCAGAGGAGCAAACTAAAACTATTGCTCGAAGTCCTTATAAGCTACTGGGCTTGGTGAGAGAGGAAAGATGTGTTTTATAAGGCATAGATAGGAGCAGATTTTCACTGAGCATGGGTGTTGAGATGTTTGCAGTGCCTTGAGGGACATACCAGTTTTGTGTGTCTAACAGGAGTAGAGCTGAAAAATTGACAGAAACTTATTTGAGATACTGATGCGGCATGTGCAGCATGGTTTATATCGTGGAACCTGAGAGCCCTTCTGCAGTTTCAGGGATCTTTTGACTTTTAAGATGTCAGGATGTTAGCACATACCTGCTCCTCTACATAATTCAAGTGGCATCAATGGACTTGGCATCAATTTCTGCCACAGCAGCATTGGCAAAATTTTTCTGGTGATTTTTTTCCTGGTTCAAGAACAATCTGTCACTTCTGAATTCTTGTTCCCTCAGCAGTAAAATCCAGATCTCAATCAAACATGTAACCAATATTTTCTAGTAACAAATTTGTTGTGTGGTTCTTGTTGGCTTAGTTTCCACATGCTATCAGAATTTAATTAGCACAGCAGAGATCATTTTTTAGTAAATATGCAGCATGTTTATAAAAGCTGAATTGTCTTCCTGGTATGTTTTACTAGCTGGTAAAATTAATGGTTTTTATTTGTTCAGATGGTTTTTTGGCCCAATCAAACGAGCAGATGCCGAGAGACAACTGTCATACCCTGGAAACCAGGCAGGAGCCTTCCTAATCCGAGAAAGTGAAAGTCTAAAAGGCGAATACTCACTTTCAGGTATATTCTAGTTTTCCATCTTAAGTAATGTTTTAAAAAATTCTCAGCTAATCTGGGCTCTTTCTTTTTTGAGAATGATAAACTGTGGGCATGAAAGTGAAATTAAGTTCTTAATAACGCTTCTTTCCCAGGAGATATATAAAGAAAACTTGGCAAGAGTCATTTGAGTTTTTACTAACGTGTACTTTATAGGCTTTGTTTATTAATATGCTTGGAACAGAAATTAACTTTCTTATGCTTAATACTTCCAGTGTGCCAGCTGCCTTAAAATAGAAATTATTTTTATTATTAAAATGCCAAAAATATATTGCAGTTGTGCTTTACTGTTCTTATTAGTATACAAAATAAAAATTAAACCATGTTGGTAGATATCTGCAGTTTAAGAAAATGAGATTTCTTCTAGAGAACACCCTTAGTTTTATATTTATTTGTTTTCAGAGGCAAAATGGTAGGAAGATCTTCAAAGCCATATTTTAGAATCAGTCATATTTCACTGATGGGTTTTGAAATGTATTAAAAATACTTTGAGTCCAAAAGACTATGAAATACAGACACTTTTTTGATAATAATTTTAATTTCTCACCTATTTCTGTCATCTTCTTCATGTCACAGATATTTGCCATATCAGGTAGTAAATGTGATTGTTCACTGGTTTCTGTGCACAAGAAAAGCAGTCATACAAGTCCGAGTCAAGAGTACAATGTCGTCCTTGAGGCAACAGGGTTATATATCCAGACTTGCTAATGTGCTCTATCTATATATTTCCACATGCTAGCAAAGACTCTTGATGTTTGTGAATAAACCATAAGTTGTCACGTCCAGAATTATGTCAGTAAAATGAGAGACATCTTGTGTATCACCAGATTCTTTCATGTTGACTCCTCTTCTGCCTGGATGTTTGTGTCAGTCGCCTTCTGAGCATACGCAGAAACACATTAAGCAGCTTAATGAACTTCTGACACATTCTTTCCAAATCATAGGCAATGTCTTGTGGTAATGGGAAGGTTGCTTTTTATTGCCAAGACAAAGAAATATATGTTGCCTAAGGAGTGAAATACCGGGAAGTTTATGTAATAAATATGATAGTTACGGTTCTGAGAGAGTTTATTCCACAGTCTTCCATTTGCCCTCAAGAAGTTTGTTCTTGCTAAGAAGTGCTGATAAGAAATGTACATGATAACAACAGCAATGAATTAAACTGCTCCCAAACTGTGACAGAACTGACCCCTGTGAGCGCACCCTTTTATACACAGACTGTATTATAACTGTAGGCCTTTCAGAATGCTTTCCCTCTATATGCCAACTTATCCCTGTCTTTCACCTTCCTTGAAGAGCTCTTCATCAGGGATAGTTCACACAAGGACTGGGCTAGACCGATAACAGTGTGGTGTTGTGCAGGGAAGGATAGGCCTGTGTTATCTGTTTGGTGCTGGCACTTGATTATATGACACCTTACTAAAAATCAATAAAAAATCTTGTGCTTGTGCACCTAGGGTTGGAAATATGATTTCTCTTTATTATTCTCCAGCTGTAGACTTCTAAGAAAGACTCAAAATCTTAATTCTGCATCCTGACTACTTCTCTAACAGGAAGGCAGCAGTACCTTATTGAAAGTACTGCAGGGAAAAATCCAAGGGATTGAAAATAAATATTAGGCCAGCGTTTGTGGTAAAATATCATCCTTTGATGCTGCTGCTTATTTTTTTCCTTACAAATCGTGGATAGAAAATCTATTCTATCTGATTTAGTTTATCTGTACTTGATTCAATTATAAAAGCTCATGACAGACACTTTTTCAAGTTTCTGTATAAGCTTATTCAGGACCAGGAGATTTGATGACGGCTGATAACAGCAAGATATAAACCCAGCCGGGTATAAAACCACCATTTCTTCCATGCTGGTTTGTTTGATGAGGGAAGGCAAGAGTGGTGCTGAAGAACACAACGTGTGTGGATGAATTGCTTCAGTTAGAGGAGCCAGCCCTCCTTCAAGTACAAACATGGGCTGTGTCTGAGCATGTATGCCTGCATGTATGTGCCATATCACATTTAGTAAACTTTTGTGCTCTTTTGTGCAAAGAAAAAGAGTAAACTTAGAAGAAATCTGTAGGCACTGAGTATTAATGACATGATTTACCAGTGCTGCTAGATCTTTTAGCAGCTTCCCAGACCTGAACATTATTTAGCCTCAACATACTACTTCATCCTGAAGAGCTCAGTGTTATTTGCTGCTTTTTAAATAAGTTTGACTGAATGGTGTCTGGTTTTGTTGTGCAAGTTTTTTTTCTTCTAACCTAATAGCGTACATCTTGATCTATACATTGTATGTCCATAACCTCATTACTTATGTCTACTTTTGGGAGAGCTATTTCATTCTACGGCAAGTGATGAAGCAGATTGCACTGCGGGGAGCATTAACTGGAAGGAAGTTTGTTTTGTCCACCAGATGCTATGGAGAAGGCAGTCTTTCTGACTCTCTCATCTTTGTTCCATCAGGAGTTATGAGACACTCAAAGCTGACACAGAAAAGCAGTGTTTTCTTGAGGAATAGTGGTTCAGAACTATTTGTTTTAAAAAGCCTTGAATGGTTTCTGTCCCCATGGCAGCTGATGCACTGGCAGGGGAGAAATCAGAAGCTGAAATTTTGGAATATGGCCCTAATTTCTGTTTCCAGTGTTTTTCAGTGCAGAAAGAATAGATTCCCAAACTCCCATCCTCTAAAGCGCTGGTTGGGTTTGCTCTACCTTTATTGCTGTTCTGGTTTCATTCCACAGTAGATGATAATGGCTAGAATAGTGACACCCTGGCTTTCAGAATTAAGGTCTTTAGGAATATATTGTAACTCTCTGCCCAGCCTAACATTTAAGTGTGATGAAGCTAAAGTGGAAAAGAAGTGGAGAAGGAAGGGAGCTTTTTTTACCCAAGCACCCTTAAACTGACTTTATTACTTTCATGCTTGATTTCATACTCATATGGGCAATGTATGAGACTCAGTGTTAATGAGGGAGACAAATGGATCTCCTTAGGAAAAAAAAAAGAAATAAACCCTACCTTTCACTCAAATGACACTTCTCATTTATAACTTGCCTTGATGGGAAAACTCACAATTTGTAAGACTTAGCTGATAAATAACTATTTAAATTAAAAATAAAGTCTTATTCAGAAAGGTTTTTCTCATCTGTGAATGGTTAAATGAAAAGCTCATCAAACCAGACAGGCCACTGAGATGTGTTACTATCATTTTAAAGTGTCTGACATTTTAAAAATAGGTTTTCCCGTTTTAAAAATGCACATGTTGTTGACAGATTTTTTATGTTGAAGACTCCAGCATCTGGTGTGAAATGTAATATATTTTAAACATGTTGGTGCCATCTTAGGCATTGCCTCTTTTTAATTAAAAGCCATAATTTAGATGTGCTCATCTTAACTGAGTACCATTGCCAATGATAGCAGGAGGCTCTCTGCTTCCCCTGTCACTGAGTAATGGTATCTGAAAGACTGATTACATTAAATGACAATGTAAATGGTTTGTGTTTTCTTTCTTTCGTTCTTTCATTCTTTCGTTCTTTCGTTCTTTCATTCTTTCGTTCTTTCTTTCTTTCTTTTCATACTCCTTTAAAAGATTGTGTGGTTTCCTCTAGACCTGATTGGTGTTCAGCATAGGGAAAAATAGGTAATTGTTCAAGGCAGCACACTGATAGGAGTGGAAAAATCACGGCCATAGCAGGAGATTGATCTCAAATCCTGCATTCATGCTGTGCTGGTGAGGGTGATCTCATAGATCACCCTCCTCCCACATCGGCCATGGGTGTGGAGACTGAGAACAGCTCAGTTCTGCACCGCCTGTGCTTGGGGAGGACTGCTGACTGGAGAAATGCTGGGATGCTGGAGTTAATGGTGCCTTAGTATCTCCATGACTCTCTCCATTATTCATTTGGTGAAAATGTTGACTCTGCTGATGCCACCATAAATTTTGTTGCCCTGTGGAAGGAGTAGTAAATTATTTCATTCTGGGGTGTCAAAATCTACTTCTACATCACCCAGTCTTATGAAGATGGGAAGCAGGGAAAGGAGAATATTTCTGCTCAACTGAAACTATGAAGAAATCCAATGGGGAGCTGTAATTCTTTTGGGAAGGGCAAGCTGAGGAGAAAACCACTGCAGTCTTCAAACTCAGCTGCAGTCAAGCTGTATGAAGCTGAAGTTGTGATCTTGTCCTGTTTAGCAGTCGGGTGGACACAGGCATGACTGGAAACATTGAGGGGGTTATGGCTAGGTCTTGCCTAAGTGACACAGTCTCTGTGTCATGTTGGGCAGAGGAGCTGCACCATTCTGCAGCACTGAGAGAGTGTGGTGCAGGACTTGTGCTGCCAGACTCAGCCCAGGGATACAAGTAAACAGGCCCCTGGCTCCCCCCCTGCTGGGTCCCAACAACCCCATGCAAAGCTACAGACTTGTTGAAGAGTGGCTGGAAAGCTGCCCAGTGGTAAAGGACCTGGGCTTCTGGTTGACAGCCATCTGAATATGAGCCAGCAGTGTGCCCAGGTATTCAAGAAGGCCAATGGCATCCTGGCCTGGATCGGGAGTAGTGTAGCCAACAGGAGTAGGGAGGTGGTTTTCCCACTGTACTAAACACTGGTGAGGCCTCACCTCGAATGCTTTGTTCAGTTTTGGGCCCCTCACTACTTTGAGGTGCTGGAGCTTGTCCAAAGAAGGACAATGAAGCTGGTGAAGGTTCTGCAAGTACAAGTCTTACAAGGAGTGACTGAGGGAACTGAGGTTGTTTAGCCTGGAGAAAAGGAGGCTCAGGGAAGGTCTTGTCACTCAACAAGTACATGAAAGGTGTTTGTAATGAGGTGAGGGTTGTTCTGTTCTCCCATGTAACAAGCAATAGGACAAGAGGACATGGCTTTAAGTTTCACCAGGGGAGGTTTAGGTTGGATATTAGGAAAAATTTCTTCACCAAAAGCACTGGAACAGGCTGCCCAGGGAGGTGATGTCATCACCATCCCTGCAGCTATTTAAAAGATGTGTAGATGTGGTACCAAGGAACATGGCATAGTGGTGGTTTAATGGTTGAACCTGATGACCTTGAAGGTCTCTTTCAGCCAGAACGCTTCTATGATTCTAATTGCTGCATGGATCTCAACTGCTTAGCACAAGAAGAGGCAGTGCCGAAATTTTCTCCAGCTTCGCCACACACATCACTGCCTGACCTAGACACTGCCAATTATAAGGCCTCATGCCAGTCTTATTTAAGAAATAAGAGCACATCCTTAAAACAAATCTTGCATTAACGTTAGGTAATTCACAAGTAATAAATAAAACACTGATAATAAATAAAGCAGGTATTCAAGCTATTGCTTGTGGTGTACAACGGAGACTGGATTACCACAGTCATACTTCTGACCCTTTATTCAGTGCACTAGAAGTAGCAATTCCTTTGGCCATATCCACTTTCCTGTGAACTTCGAAAGACATTACATTTTCAGTTTGCTGTTACTGAATTAGTCTTTCCTTCATTTCGCTTACAAATATTCTCATTTCTGTTCCTCCGACAGAGTTGTAAGTTCTCAGGTCTATAAAAATATTACCCGAGTCAGATATAAAATCCTGTAATATTTTCAGCAGCTCCTGTTTGCCCTCTGGTGGCCTGGGATGACAATCGCTCCGTACAGTAGAAAAGCCATAGAATCATCGAATCGTTAGGATTGGAAAGGAGCTCTAGGATTGTCAAGTCCAACCTTCATCCTAACATCTGTCTGTCCATTAGACCATAGCCTCAAGTGCTACGTCTACTCGTTTTTTAAACACCTCCAGGGATGGTGACTCCACCACCTCCCTGGGCAGCCTGTTCCAGTGCCCAACCACTCTCTCAGTAAAGAATTTCTTCCTAATGTCCAATCTAAACCTCTCCTGATGCAACTTGAGTCCATTTCCTTGTTTTATCGTTAGTAATTTGGGAGAAGAGACCAACACCAGCCTTGCTAGAACCTCCTTTTCGGTAGTTGTAGAGAGCAATAAGGTCTCTCAGTCTCCTCTTCTCTAGACTAAACAACTCCAATTCCCTCATCCACTCCTCATCAGGCATTCTTTCCAGACCCCTCACCAGCTTCATTGCCCTTCTCTGGACCCGCTCCAGCACCTCAACGTCCTTCTTGTGCTGTGGTGCCCAAAACTGGACACAGTATTCAAGGTGCAGTCTCATGAGTGGCAAGTACAGGGGCACGCTCACCTCCCTACTCCTGCTGATCACACCATTCCTGATCCAGGCCAGGATGCTGCTGGCCTTCTTGGCCCCCTGGGCACACTGCTGGCTCATGTTCAGCCATCTGTCCACCAGCACCCCCAGGTCCCTTTCTGCCAGGCAGCTTTCAGCCACTCTTCCCCAAGCCTGTAGTACTGCCTGAGGTTGTTGTGACTGAAGTGCATGACCTGGCACTTGGCCTTGTTAAACCTCAGCCCACTGACCTCATCCCATCACTGCAGCCTGTCCAAATCCCTCTGCAGAGACTTCCTCCCCTCAAGCAGATTGACACTCCCACTTCGTTTCGTGTCATCTGCAAATTTACTGAGGCCGCATTCAACCCCCTCATCCAGGTCATCGATAAAGATATTACACAAGACTGGTGCCAAAACTGAGCCCTGAGGGGCACCACTTGTGACTGGTCGCCAACTGGACGTAACTTCTTTTACCACCATTCTCTGGGCCTGGCCATTCAGGGCCCAAATATTTGATCGTACATGATAGTAATTAAGGAAAGAGAGATTTTCCTTTTTAACTCAGTCAAACATGTGAGAGAAAATATATTTTATATCATCTTTGTTAACTGCATGCAACCAATAATTTTCTGTGTTTTTCTCTACAATGTGTAGCTGTGTATTCTGCTGTTACCATAACCAAAGTGACTGCCAAAATTGAGGCAGCGTTAAAGTATCTATCAGGTATAACACCTCCAGAGGGGAGCAATAGCACTTTTTTGAGAATTAGTTGTTTGAGTGTACTGGACTGAGGCTGCTTCTAGCATTGAAAAATATTTCAATTAAATTATTTTAACGAAGAGTACCCACTGTTCAACATGACCAAATTGAATATGTTTGCTACAATTTTGGCTACTAAAACGTATACTGGGGGTGAACAGCAGAAGGCCTTTCCCCTATGCCTCCCTTCTCCTTTTCAGACTTGTGTGTTGTGTGGGGGACTGAGGAGGGGACAGTGGTAGTCTCCCAAATTGATGGGTGTGGAATGAGCCACCTGGCCTATTGGAGAGGTATAATGTTGGGTGATGAGGACCAGGATGGCAACTGGAGCATCCTTCTCCCCTTCAAAGCTCTTTCTCCGCTCATCAACCGTGTTGTTTCATCAAATGCAGCGTGGGATAACCCTCTGATTCTTCTCCTCTTTTTTTAACTATGCCTACCTGTATTTTTCCAAATGTAGTGCTTCACATTTAGTCCTTCTCCAGTGTTTCTCCTTCTGGCCATTCCCCTGACTCACTAGGTGATTCCCATTCTCCTTTTTGGCTCAGTTCTCAGTCTCTCTGTCCCCCACCCTAACTGGGCAGTCTGTGTCCCTCCACCTTGATACCTCTCTAGCTCTAACGCATAGCACAAAGTCCCTGTTCACACATTCAAATACTAATCTCTCAATCTCATTACAGCTTGGTACCATTCCCCGAGCTCTGAGCATTTTTCCAGCTTAGATTCCTAGGATCAGAAAATGTCTTTCCACTGATGCATGTATCTGTTGTTTTACCTGTAGAAAATTTATCCTACTATGTACGCATCTTCCTTCTTAAATTATGCTTTGTATGGTCAGGATTCCTCATCACCAGCTAGGCTTATTGGGGAGCACTTTTAATATAAAAGCTAGGAGCTAGACCCTTCAGTCTGTGACATAAAGTCTCCATTAGCCATTGAAAATGGACAGTGATGTGTCAGTCGTGGAGTGTCATGCTAAATGACACCCCTCGTAAGCGACTAAATCCCTTACCAGGTCTTCAGAACTGCTGATGCTCAGCCCATCATTGCTTCTACCAATATTCTTTATGAAGAAGATCTCTAAGCTAGTGGTCTCAACATCTTTTTGATAGTGGACTCCTGCCAGTATAAAGATTCTTGAGCATTCACTCTCAATAAAAGTTTATTTATTTGTAAATTATATACATGTGCTCCTGGACTGACAGACTATGTGCATTACAGAATATATACACACACACAAAATAATAATAATAATAATAATAAAAAAGGATGAAATAAAGATGTAATGAACAACATTTAAAATATATTTACTTTATTAATGGTACAAAAAATACTTTTTTTCCCACACAATGATGGATTGTCTTGCACACTCCCTGGGGATTGCACACACTTTTCTTTGCAGATTACTGCTCTAAGCCATTTATGACAGAGACTTCAAAAATGGCCATTCTAATATTCCTTAATATTCCTTAAATAATGCACTAGCTGTGTGACAGTGCATTTTTTTGTCCATCTCTTGTCTGCTGCTGGCCCAGGTCTAGCCCCAGCATGCAGTGGCCCAGGCTTCTTCCTGACACTTCTAAAACGTGCTCTGACAGTCACAAGGAAGGACACTTTGGGTGTCAGGACATGCAGGTAAATAGCCTACAGGAGATGCAGAGAGAAAAGTCTTGTTGTTTAGGAAACAACAGATTAGAATAAAACACATTTGACTTGAAAGGGAGTCAGAAACAGAGCATTATTGGCCTGATTATTACATATTCCAAACAGGCTCAAAACTCAATAAAACCCATGGAAGATGTGAGTGCTTTTCAGAGAATCATGGCTCTGTGGAGGGTATTTGTTCTGTTTGCTCTAAAATGCCTGCCAGCCTAGCAGCTGATGTTTAGAATGTTAACACTGATAAATAAATATTAAAAACTGATTAAATGATTACTGTGAATTAGATGCTCTTGGCTGGTTTTGGTGTCCTAAAAGATTGAAAATATGAGCAGCCTCACAGATGTATTTATTTATTTTTGCATCAGTTCTGATGGATCAGTCAGGAATCTCTGAACCTGAATGGTTGGCGACCAATAGAGTCGATATATTAGGCTATCTAAACAGGAGGCTTTGGTTTATAATTGTCATATTTGAAACTAAAATCATAATCCTCATAATTACATTCTGGAATCTTATGGTGGTTTGGCCATAAGCTATACTATATCACTGTTATAATTCTCAGAAACTTAATGTATTTAAATCTTCTTAGTTTTTGATGGTGTATCCGTGAAGCACTACAGGATCAGAAAGCTGGATGAAGGAGGCTTTTTCCTGAGCAGAAGGAAAACTTTCAAAACTCTGAATGAGTTTGTTGACTATTACAGTAAGAACAGCGATGGTCTCTGCATGGTGCTTGGAAAGCCATGCCTAAAGGTAAGACCAAATGCCACACTGTGCAATGTAGTTTTTGTAAGCTAACTCATCAGGTACCAGTTAGAAGGTGTTAACCCCATATTTGCTTCTGCTAGTTCAAAGTGTTGTGTTGCTCAGGGAGGTGGTGGAGTCACCATCGCTGGAGGTGTTCAAAACTTGTGTAGAGCTGGCACTTCAGAACCTGGTTTAGTGGTCATGGTAATGTTGGGCAGATGGCTGGACTCAGCGATCTTAGAGGTCTTTCCCAACCTTAATGATGCTGTGATTTTACGATCTGCTTATTTTCAGGAAGTTCTGGGCAGTGCTACAGTTTCATTCGTGAAGCTGCCATGTTAATAGTAAAATACCATGCTATTTGAACAAATGATTATGTGTCTGGAGGAGAAAATATGCCGAATCATGATTTATGAATACCTTTTTATAAATGTATAAGGAGATGAAATCCCCAACTTCATAACTCTAGCTGTCCATAAGTAATTACTGAGACGAAACCACACAGTTCAGGCAAGCAATACATCACTGCTCAAGAAGCATGCTAGAGGGATGATTTCTAATTTTTACTTTTAATATTTTCTTCAGAATATTTCTTATGTTTAACAAAACATGACCAGAATGTGGTCTGTATTTTATGTTCTCAGCTCACTTTCTCATGTGTGTGTACTCTAAAAAAACATTATTTATATCAGTTATGACTTCACATGACATAGTTAACAATGACTTCTGTATGCTGTTGAAAAAATATTAGAAGTCTCAATTACTATATATTTTATTTTCCTTTACCAGGTACAAATTCCTGCTACTTTTGATTTGTCGTATAAAACTGTTGATCAGTGGGAGATAGACCGACAATCCCTGAAACTGCTGAAAAAATTAGGATCTGGTCAGTTTGGTGAGGTATGGGAAGGACTGTGGAACAATACTACCCCAGTGGCAATCAAAACGTTAAAACCAGGTATGTGAATTAGTCTTAAATGTCAATGTGAAATGTTAGCAACAGTGCTCCTTTATTTTTCAAATGCGACTGAAAAGAGAGCCTATCCATATATGCCAACGTTCTTAAAATACATACCCTTACATATGAAATTTTTGTACAGCTCAAGGTCCAGACATTCATTGGTACCTTGAATTACAGTTTTATACAGTTTTCTGTTTCCATATGATCTGAAGCCAATTCAACATCTAGATTACATAAAAAGGCAACCCCAGCAAGGCCATCTCTTTTGTACAGTATTGCTTGTATGGAATTCAATGACTACATTCCATCTGTAGGTGAAGTAATTGAGTTACTACTGGTTTGTCATCTGTAGAATTTCTTCCAGTGGTTAGATTTTATATTATAATGATTCCTTTGGTAATACAGAGAATGTACTATATTAAGTTTGTATATAAGTGCTTTAATCTTAATATCGATTGAATAAAACATCTCAAAGTTTTTGATACATGACATTAATACCCCATATTTGCATATAATATAAGCTTATTACTAATATAGATTTCAACATTTTTTCTTAATTTTTTTTCATTACCTTCAAGCAATTTGCACATTTTAAGTTGACAACATAAAATATCTGCCAGCAGATGGCAAGAACCATATTGATAAAAATGGTATCCTGGATGATAAAGGTTTTTTAAAAAGAGGTAACAGTATAATGGGTTGTGCTGGATTGAATAATCTTGTGTTGGGCATTAATGATCATGTTTCAGGAAGCAGAATAAGTTCAGATCTTTGATTCAGAGAAACAACAATATGCTTGAGGCCTGCTCAAATGGTCTTCTTAACAGGGAGGAATTTAAGCATGTGTTTTAGGGCTATCTTCTATCAGGAGATAGGTTGTGTTTTATGACTTGCAGACTGAAAGCAAATAAGCACCTTTTTGTCTCTGTTTAACTGAATTAGGAAAACTGCTGAGACTAGAGGCCTTTTGTGATTGATGTGAAAGACAGCATACTTTTTTCAGTGAACTGAGGCATTGCCCTGGTGACCCAGTAAATGCAGAAACCATCACGAAACTTATTTGCCCATTTCCCTTTCCTAAGACAGTATCCACTAAGCCTATCCCTTTTGTGGCAGGGATCCATATGCCTATTTTTACTGGCTTCTGAAATCACAAGTCTGAAAGCAATCTTTTAATCCTTGTATCTGACCTGAATCCTTCATTCAGCCCATTAACCTGTCTTATACAACATGATTAAAGAGTACCTATTATTTTCTTCCACTTCACAGCAGTGTTGTACATACTAGAAAACTATTACCAAGTTCCTCTTTGGTCTTCTTCAGTTTAAACAGCTCAACCAGATTTGCTGTGTAGCTCAGATGTTTTACTTGTCACACTGTTTTCAGAAGATCTTTACTGGGTTATGTAGAGGTGGTAACCATATTTTTTCAAAGTATGTTACTAAACAGAAGAACAAGTGTAGAGGTATGAAGAGAGGGATTTGCTTCATGTTTCTGACATGCTAGACCTCTGTTTAAACATTCCAGTGTGATGTTTGCCTTTCTTCCCCATAAGACAAGAACCTAATTTGTCCATCTGATTTTACTTTCCTTCAATGTTTTAATGCAACATCTGGACAAGTCTATTTTATTGCAGAAGACTGGAAGGTCCTTATTAAAGTATGAAATCTCTCAAATGATATTTTAAAAAGGAAATAAATGAAGGTGGAATGAAGAATGAGATTAAAAGACTAAGATGTCTTACATTTTTGTGATACTTGCTATTAGAAATTGCCTTTTTATTTCCCTTTTTAAAATATGTGGCAATTAACGCTCTAGGAAAATACTGTTTTCTCATCAAATGAAATAATTAGATTTTGAACAAAACACAGTGCATACAATTCTACTTATTTTTTTTCAGTAGGTGAGTGAAGCTGACATTGGATAAATGTATTGCATATGTAAAAATAGGAAGATATCTTAATCATATTTTATCTCATTCTCTTAATAACTCATTTCAAAACTCCAACTTTTTTTCTGTATAATGGGGACAGTAGATATCAGCTCTCTGTGAAACAAACCTTTATTTGAATAATGGATTGAATCAGAATGACAAGACTACCCGGAAATATGTGAAACAATAGTGTCAAGTTCCAGCTGCAATTTGCCTTTGTTTTTTTTTCCTTTTCCTTTTTTTTCTGTTTGTTACCGATCAGCTGAGTGCCTGCTGCTAACACTCGACCCGAAGAACAAGAAGCATTAGTTAATTTTATATCTGAAACAGATTTTAATGTATTTAAGGCCAAACTGATCTGTAGAGATCCATTCTTTGGCTGTTCAGTATCCTTTCAATGTCTTCCTGATAAAGCACACACACAATATTTTTAGAGCAACGTGAGCAGGAAAAGACTTTTTTATTTTTATTTTTTTCTATAATAATAGGATATCCTAAGAATGCACTTACAGAAGACTATAAAACAATACAAAATGATCACATAAACTTCTTTAATAGGTTTGTTAGTTAAAAAAATTAATTTTATACTGGAATAAATATAATATTCACTACTAACTCATTATTACCTACAGACTAGCACAGGATAGTGGAAGAAACATCTTCAACTGTGATATTTTTTGCAGTATCATAGTTAGGCTGGGAAGAAGCACTTGATTAATCAATACTTTTTCCATCTCTGTTTTATTCACTCTAGTCTGACTCCCATTAAGGTCAACAGTAGTAGTCACATTGATTTCACAGTGGGTTATACTGAGTTAGGACAGATAGAAGCCCTGCCTAAATGTGATGCTTGGATAGCAGCGAGTTTGTGATCTAGTACAACGATAAGAAAATTGTGCATTGCACTTAGTGATCCTCTGAAGAATTTGACTCTCAAAGCCATCTTGATAAACTATACAGGTAATACTGAATCTCTTATCACTGTACTTTGTGAACTATCTCATTCTACAAAACCAGTTCAAGAAGTCTCAAATGGAAGCATTTAACCTTGTAGTATACTTCTCTGGACAATTATCCTATTCTACACAATGTTTTTCACCATTTGCAGTGCCTAATTTTAATCAGTTTTCCACAACTTGTTCTCATTGTTACTCATGAGGAATAACATCAGTAATTAAAGAAAAACCCCAATACCCTCATCCTAAGATAATAACTACTAGTCTTCTAGTCTTGAGATGGAAGCAGAGAGAGAACTTGCCTCTACCATATTTGACAGTTTGCTAGCAATGGCTATCACTATGCTTCTAAGAATGTGGCTTTAATTTCTCATCTGGATGTGGCTGACCTCTTCTCTATAACTCTTGTTATATCTTCTTACATTAAAATGAAAGCCTCCTCTTATGCTTTTTTTCCCCTATTCTGGACATACAGCACAACCTTAACCACTTTTTCAATTATCTTTAGAAAGGCTAAATATAGTTTCTTGTTATATGATACTCTTCTCATTTCTCAAATAGTTCTTCTGGACTTACACTGATTTCCAACTATTGTTGCTAAAAGGCTTGGAATGATTGTGTTTAGGTAGATGACCTTCCAACCTGCAGGAAAAGTTAAACTCCCAGCATTCTGGTGAGATGGCAGTGATGGATTTATTCCCAGAGCTGGTTCTCACTTGAGGCAAATGTGTGATTCCTGACTTGTAAGTAATTAGGATAATCAGAAATCTGTTTCAATTCTAATTTGGAGCAAGAGCCAAGTTTTCAGATCTTGCACACAAACTGGAAATTTCACAATACTAGCAGGCTAGCATATTAGCTAGATTTTTCCTATTTTAGATACATCAAGGGTTCTTTTAACAGTCAGTGGGAAGAAATAAGCACTTACATGTCAGATAAATCATAGTATAGACTAGAAATGTACATTAGAATGAGAGAATAGCATGCTATTAAAGCATGTTTCTTTGCATTGATTCTAAAGTCTAGACAACCAACTCAGATCAAGGTGTGTGAATAATTGCCTATAGTTGGAGGAGGTGAATTCAGCTATCAGCAGTGTTCTGTAATTCCACAGAACTTAAAACAGTAACAAAACTGAGGAAAATACCAAGCTAGTGGAGGCTGCAAGATCTTAAACTGGTCAGCCTGGCAACCCACTGACCAAGCACTGCAGAAGGATTTGGGTTCTTAAGGAGGCCCCAGGAAATGTCCATCTTCTGATGAAGCTGGTGGGGTGTCACCCCCTGTCTTTATGATTATGGAGTATCTATCTTAACCAGTTTCAGAGTTTGGGGTTTACAGTCCCCTGTCTATCAACAAGAGGACTCCACAGACAGCCCTTATGGACTGTGAGGGAGATTTTGCAGGAATACGAACTCATGCAGAGGTGTTTTCAGATTTAATGAACCATCCTTTTTCAGTGAATTTCTATTTCTCCTAGCAGTTTGTTGTCCATCGCTAAGCAAAATGTTCAATACTTCACTATCAAAAACATCAGAAGATGAAATCTATTGATCCAGACCATTTTTCTCCCCTGACTCTTTGGAGACGTTCTTCAGAGCCAGGGGTGGATTATAAAGACCTTGGAAATGTCAGAATGATTCATCTCTGATCTTTATATTTATACGAGGTTTCTATTAATCTTTCAGGAAAAGTCACAAGACTCATAATTAAACTACAGTCTTTTGGTGTGGTTGGTTGACCCTGGCTGAATGTCAGGTGCCCATCAAAGCCACTCTATCACTCCCCCCTCCTCAGTTTAATTTATTACCAAACTAATCAGAATAGTACAGTGAGAAATATAAGCTAAATCTTAAAAACACCTTCCCCCCAACACCCCCCTTCTTCTCAGGCTCCACTTCACTCATGAATTCTCTACCTCCACCCCTTCAAGTGGCACAGGGAGACAGGGAATGGGGGTTGAGGTCAGTTCATTGCACATTGTCTCTGCTGCTCCTTCTTTTTCAGGGGAAGGACTCTTCACGTTCTTCCTCTGCTCCAGTGTGGAATCCCTTCCGTGGGAGACAGTCCTTCACGAACTTCTCTGATGTGTGTCCTACCCATGGGTACAGTTCTTCATGAACTTGTCCATCATGGGTCCCTTCCATAGGGTCACATGTCCTGCCAGCAAACCTGCTCCAGGGTGGGCTCCTGTCTCCATGGGTCCACAAGTCCTGCCAGAAACCTTCTCCAGCACAGGCTTGCCATGTCACAGCCTCCATCAGGCATTTACCTGCTCTAGCATGGAGTCTGCCATGGCCTGCAGATGGATATCTACTCCACCATTAACCTTCTTAGGCTGCAGGGTCACAGCCTGCCTCAGCATGGTCTTCAACATGGGCTGCAGGGGAATCTCTGCTCTGGGAATCTCCCCTCTGTTCTTCATCACTGACTTAGGTGTCTGTAGAGTTGTTTCTTTTGCCTATTCTCATTCCTCTCTCTGGCAGCAATTGTTCAGACCATGTTGGTTATTTTCCACTACCTCTCCTTATCTCCTAAAAATCTGTTTTTCACAATGATTATAACCAAAAAGAAGTAGTAATGTGTTGCCTTCATTCAGATAATTCTCTTGTTCACTGGTATTCAACTCTGCTTTGGAGACACTGGTGACATTTACCAGCCAAAAACATGCTGATGGATGTGTGAATGAAAAAACAAAACACAAGAACAACTTTGCCTTAAGGAACATCTCTGACTTTTGAGTTGCTGACCCATAGTCATCAAAGAGGTGTAGGGATCAGCAGATAGGAAAATGGTCTAGAAGGCAACAATTGCTATTACTGTTCTTGGCTCTGCACTGCACTGTCTTGCTGTAGGTCCCTGAACATATAATTTCACATTTTTGCTTTTATTTCCTCACTGAGGCATTGTTTTTTCTATTTAAGTTGAAATCATTGCAGCAGGGATTTGCACTTTGTCCTACGCTGAGTGTGATGGATTCTCTAGAATGTATTGTCTGGACTAGCTTGCTTCTCCAACTGTCAACATGTAAAGCAGACATCTATCATCACCAATTAATTGTATCTGAGAAAGTTCTTTATGCCTGTTCAAGTTGACACATGCATTTGTCATTACGATATTGTAAAGCATCTCCCAAGCTTAGCTCTTTGCATGGAAGCTGCCCAAGCATGATTTTTTCTTTTTCTTTTCTTTTTTTTTTTTCTTTTTTTCAGAAGGCTTTCTCAAAATACTCTCTAGGTTGATATTGTCAGCAGAGGCTTTGATAATATTTTCAGTTCTTCAATGTGTCATCTCCTTAGTGCATATGCAGTGAAAAAAGCTTTGCACTCAGGAAACTCCCCCACTTTCCTTGAACAAAGAAATTATACAATCATAGAATTGTTTTAGCCGGAAGAGACCTTCAAGATCATCAAGTCCAACCTCACTCCCAGCCCTATCAAAACCACTGAACCATGTCCCTAAGCACAACATCGCCCCGGCTCTTAAACACCTCCAAGAACGGTGACTCCACCACCTCCCTGGGCAGGCTGTTCCTATGCCTGAATTATATTATTCCATTTAATTCAGTACATGACCTTACACTTATTTGTAAGTTCGCTTCTGCATGGTGAGAAAGCTGCTTGAGGGCTGTCAGTTACCTATCTCATTCTTCTGTTAATGTGAATAGTTTACACTCAGCCTCTTGTGTTACCAGAAACACATAAACTCATTCAGATCACACTGTATGCTCAATGTATTCAGTACATAAGTACCTTTTGGATGATTTTATTCAGAATATAAGGTTGCCCTGAAGTACAATGTTACTTGGAAGTCATTTGGGAAGGTTTATTGAAAGTTGCAAGCAAAGGGTCTTGGGGGTCTTAACGAATATTCAATGGTCGCTTACATTTTGGCCAGTAGAATCTGGAAAGTAACTGACCTTTTTCTCTATCTCATCTACATATTATTAGTGTTTATCTTATAATGTGAAGCTTCCTCAGTTCTATAAGAAAATATTTTTAGAAAGATAGTAATCAGAACTGATATACCTGCTTTAAGGAGGCTTAAATTAGAGGTGATTCTGGCAAAGCAGCACATCATAGAACACATGAAAGAAAACATATTCCAATATTTTGTTCTTAAGAAGGACTTTAACATTTACAAAAACATTTTTCATTCAAAGAACAAACTGTCAAAACCGTGTTTTCTTCAGGTACTGATCAATCTACTCCCACAATGGTGTCTGACACAAGGGATACTTGTTTCAGAACAAGCTGCTGTTGACTAGTTGGCTTTTGATCAAGTGGTTTCTACTTAATCTGCTCTTCATACTGTGTTTACCACTTCCAGTTGAAAACATTCACTTCATTAAAAACACGTGTAATTCTACTACAAACACAGTTATCTGAAACGCCATGTATTTCTTTTGTGTAATTAGGAAGCTCTTTGACACTATTGTGACAGGCTTTATCCAAATAATTTGTAACAAGTGTGTTTGCTGGATTTTAGAGGCAGTTTTTACTTTGCTTACCTAGTTCCTAAAATGACAAAAAACTGATAAAGACACTTTTAAATTTTTTTCAGTTAGCATTCAGTCCACTTATTAACCACGCTATAAGAGCTACGTGGCTCTGGGGACTTTTGGGCACTGACTGCTAGTTGTGCTATTTAAGGATATAAACTACATAAGCTCTTCAAAATAGATGGAGAATACTTATTGATCTTTGTCACGGGTTTGTTATCGTTATTATTAGTTACTTTACAGTGTAAAGAAGGATTTGCTGCTGTTCAGCTAATAGAATATGTTGATCCTGATCAGTTCATTGGAAGTTGTCATATGTGAAGAACATGTTGCTTGGTTTCAGTATGCTGGAAGAAGTTTATAGCATGATTAAACTGAGAGATTCCTTGTAGGCAGACTTTGATGATGGGAACAAATCAGACTGTCACTTTCTATGGTGTGAAGAAATCCTGTATAATGAACCACAGAGGGCAGGTGATTTTGTAGAACACAAGTTAGCAAGTACTTCATCCTTTTTAGGATCAACTTGTCAAATTTTGTCACTGATGCTAAATCACTACTCATGCTTATGCATTTACCTTTGAAGGAAGAATACTTCACACCATACAACTTCTCTGTAGACTTTAGGATGATTTCCACAACAAAAGCATGCATCTTGAAAAGAGTAAGCAAATGGACCACGATCTTAAGTCAGTATCAAAGTGAGTCCAAACACTATAAAGACAACCCTAGGCTTATTATTATTTCTTAATTTATTTTTTTTTAATTCTACCTTTGGTGGAAAATTTGAATACAACTATAAAGATTGTGCTGCTCTAAACAGGAAAAACACATAAAGTTAGCATTGCAGATATTTGGGTTTTTTTCCACCTGGCTGTCATCATCTCTGCCTTTTCCAGACCAGGTATGAGTCATTTACTTTTCATGCAGGTCCCTGCTTTCCTCTGACAGTGACAAAAGGAAATGGGTATAGCCTGTACCTGTTGAGGAGATGTATTATTGGCTGCTATCCATTTATTGATGGCATGGAAATCCATTAACTTTCACCATCCCTCCTAATGGCATCCTATAAAGTATTGTCAAATTGGACCCCACAGGATTACCAAGGAAAGTATGACCACTCAGGGGAGAGGAGCACCTGTCCCTTGCAATAATCTTTGCTCTCACAAGTTGCAATGTCAAGTGGCTCTTTTTTCATAGTCTATGTCAGAAGCATTTCTGAGTCTTTCCTCTTGCACTGATGCAAGGATATGAAATCACACATCATTGATGTGTCTTAGGAAATGGTTTGGAGCACTTTTCAGGAGGTGGCAATCAAGGTAGGTGAAGGTGGGTGAAAGTGGCCCAGGCTGATTTGCCTGATTTGCCAGGTGAAAGCGGCCCAGGCTGATCTGTTCATTCTATAGAACAGATTTTCTGGTGGAGTTTTATTGCTGAGCCATTTAGCAACCTCCCAGCATTTTGCTTCTTTTAAACATCCATGTTTGGAACAGAGTGAAACTCTCAAATGAACCTAGTCAGTTACCTAATGTTCAAATAACATAAAATAAAGACTCTTACTCTTGCAGCCTTGGCTTCTCAAACGAGCCAGCCTGCTTGCACTAAGAAAAGTTTGGTTTTAAACATTGCATGGAGCAGACTAGACTTGGGTAGATTTTGTATTCTCCAGCCTTCACTATAATCGTTTCTTAATGAAACTTTCGATTTGGCAGGAAGGAAACATTTGAATAGTTGGATAATCTCACGTTCCTCTGTGCAAGTATTGTGAAGTAGATGTTATATTTACCATCTTCCTCAAACATCTGAGAATATCTGATCACTAGTGGACCATTCATAGGGAAAGCTTTGCTTTTTCATTTATGCATGTTTTTTCTAATCCCCTATTCCGGACATACAATCTCTAATACTGAATTTGCCACTGACCGTAGCTCCCTGTACAATCTTCTGTATTGACTTTTTGACATAGTTTATGCATTGGCTTATGAATAGAACTAGAGATACTATGACCTCATGTAACATTTAAAAAGCTGGGATCATTAGCTGTTAAGACACTTGTGTGATTAAGGGATGGTATGGTTACATCTATGCGGACAATGGTATTTCTACTAAGGTAGCTATTATGTGAACACTAGAAATAGTTATTTGTATTTATGCATATAAAATGCACACACCTACTTCTTATATGCTGAAGTGATTTTGGTGCTTTCAGGCTTTGATTGCTGAAGCTGAAAAAGTGATGCAACAAATTCTTATTACAGCTCTATTTTTCTGTCAGAAATTTTAGATTCAATATCCAGACATCTTTCTGGTCATTTCATTAACCATTTGTAACATAATTATGTGCTTAAATATATCAGTTAACATTTTATTCTCACTTTATTTTCTGGTTGGGGGAAACCTAGGGGTGGTTAGTTTTAGCCTTTATATTTCTGGTGGATGGAACGCATATGTTCTCTGTCCCTGTGCAACTGTCATGTTTCACTCATTAACTGTTTATTTCAGCTGCACTGTCTGGGGTTTTTTGTTGTTGTTGTTTTTTTGTTTTGTTTTGTTTTGTTTGTTTGTTTTTGTTTTTGTTTGTTTCTTTGTTCCTTTTTTTTTTTTTTTTTTTGGTTTGTTTTTGTTTTGTTTTGTTTTGTTTTGAAAAGAAAAGAAAACACTCAGTTATTCCCTTAAGACTGCCAGGCTGGTAGGAAGGCCTTTGATAACCAACTTATGTTTTGTTATATGCTGTTGTTTCAGGTTCAATGGATCCAAAGGACTTTCTGAGGGAAGCACAAATAATGAAGAACTTGAGACATCCAAAGCTCATACAGCTTTATGCTGTCTGTTCTTTGGAGGACCCAGTTTATATTATTACTGAGCTGATGAGATATGGAAGTCTTCTAGAATACCTTCAAAGTAAGTAAATGATGATAAACTCATTTCAAGGGCGGGCCACAGCTGTCAGTTCAGTAAATACAGCAACATGAAAGATAAAAGTATAGCGCTCTGGTTTAATATAAAAGGTACATAATTTGTTGCATGTGGGGGATGAGAAACGAGGAAAGAAAGAGGTTTATGAATTTTTGATGTGCCAAAGTATTTCACAAGTAGGAGAAGTAGGGAACATACACTGACAGAATAAAAATATAAGCATTCAGAAGAACAGGTCATCCTATTTGACATGAAATAGAGGCACTTCCACAAAATGTACTTAACAGCTTTGAAATCTATTACTAGGCAGGGATAGCCTTTCACTGTGAATTTGTCCCTTGTCTATCGGATCAGGGCTTTTATCTCAGCAGCACTTCAAAGGGCTCTTTTGAAGGCAAATAATAATTAAAAATAAAGTTGTACAGCCTGGAACAGACTAGCGTAATGATTACACTGTAAGTTCACCCCTGCCACTGATAAAAGTTTGATTCTAGTGTAGTTACCCATTTTCTGTTTGGTAGAGGTCTCTGAGATGCTAAATGTCTCCAAAGCTGTAATATCTTTTGAAGACAAAGTGTTTACTGCAATTGTCTTGCTAAATTTCTTTGTCTCCATCAAATAAGGCAAAACCCTGTGAAATACCACAGACGGTATTTACCATGACAGGTGCCTTCCCCCATCTTCTCTGGGGAACCATTTTTTAAGTGAGGCTCAGTCCAGGGACAGTTACAGCTAGAAAAGTCTCTGTTGGAGGGACAGTCCCATCAGGAACTGTGCAGAGAGGTGCTGCAATGAGCTTGGACCAGATCATCTACAGTTTTGTAGGCATTTATTGGCCAGAGGTAGCAAGGCACAAATTTCCTTTAAGTTCTCATCTTTGATGCCTTTGTGTGCAGATTGCTACTTACCTGATTGAAAGAGCCTAGCACATCAGGAAGTGATTGCTGTACACAAAAACATTTATTGCACTGGAGAAGTAGCTCTGAGAAAGGCAGGATGAGTCACAGCTATTGTAGAGGTGAAAACTGTCCTGTTCGCACATGGAGTACAACGTGTTCAGGACATGTCAGTGCTGCAAACTGTGCGTGGACCACTTGCACAGCCATCAGCTGTCCTTGCTGCAGGCAGCCTGGTCTTTGCCGCAGCGCGCATTCCTGTAGCCTTGCATCAGAAAGACTGGAAAGTCAGTTGATTTTGCTGCAGCTGTCAAGATAACTGCAAAAACTGAAACTCAACCTAGTATATGTCTCCTTGTCTGATGGCCTGTGCACAGAGGGATAAACAGAACTAAGAGATGGAGGCAGAGATTCAAGTGATTTGATAGGTACTGGTTAGAGAAAAGTCATTGACATCACTGAGAGTAATAAGGAAAGAGATTTGAAGCTTGTGTGGAGCTCTGTGGCTGGAAGTGAGCTGTACTGGCTGGCGCTCAGTGTACAGATCCTGATGAGCTTTTCTGAGACTCGACCACAGCAGGAACCAGAAAAACATTTCCAGAAGGCTGCTGTCTCTGTGTGCACTATGGGTAAACATGGCGAACTGGAACAGAGGGAAAGTCCAGAGATCATTTTTTGGTTTCCCCTTCTAGATATGCATGGGATGTTTTTCCAGCTTTAAAAATCCCTAATACTTAGTGCACAGTGACCATTGCATTCCACCATAATGGCAGCTACTTAATGATGATGTGCACGTGAATTCCCTGTGCACGCTGCGTATGTACTTAGGGATACTTCTCGATGAATACTGCTATGCAGAGCTATTGAGCTGCCACCAGTATGAGAAAAAAACCCTTTCCTTTCTCATTAAATATGAATGAAATTGTCATAAAAGTATGAGTGTTTTTATCAATTCTGATAGACCTGGGGCTTGTTCTGGCAGGGTCGCAGTCTTGAAGTTTGGTGAATTATTATAGAGGTAACGCTCTCAACTGGACAAAGTGCTGCTTATTTATTTATTTATTTTATTGTCAGGTGTCTGTCAATAAGAATATTTTCCTGTCTTTCCTATATGAGATACTGTGAATGATTGCTTCGAACAGGGTGCAGGCCCTAAGCCTTCTTTAATATTTTCTCTAATAAATTTTTCATATAAGGTCAAGTTTTGTCAAAAAATATCATTAAAGATGGACATGGAGTTGCTACACGGTCTTTAAAGAATAAAGAGTAAGTCATGGGAAGCCTCCATAGTTGTACTAATGCTGTGCTGTGCAGTACAATACAATGCTTGAACTTACACCCTTCGGCTGGCCCAGCCTGGGGTTTTGGAGGTATAGCCAAAAAACTTTATGAGACAACCATGCATGATTTTCACTTCAGATCCCAAAGAGACCCATGCTTTCATCCTCATGATGTGCACATGTCTTACAAATTAAACATCTTTGTGCATAGTTCAAAGTTCCTGATCAGCTGAGGCTCCTCCTTACAGCTTTCCCTTCTTCAGCTCCAGAACAGCAGCAGCACAGAACTGGTTCACAGCAAGAAACCCTCCAAGAAATACTGCAGCATCCAGAGTGATGGGGGCCTCTTCCTCTGCCTCAACCCACATGCTAAATGCAGCAGATTAGCCTGGTCTAGGATCCCAAACAGGCCCCAGTGAAAGAAATAGTCTTTCATCTGCAACTCCACCATTAGAGGTGGATCTTGTCCTTTAGCATGGCTCCCCTGTGTGTCCTGCAGGGACTAAGACAGGGAAGGTTTAGCAGCTTTAACTCCTGTTCTGCACCGAAGCAACTCAATAAACATGAGACATACGAGTCATCTGTTTTTCCTGTGACATTGCTGTGTTCTGCATCTTGAAGTACGCATGTGTCAGGATGGCCTGGTGCATAGGCAGAGCAATGATTAGAGCACAACCTGTGCTCTAATCTGTCAGCATCCTTGTCTGCTTTCACCAGGAGGTAGTTTACAGACTGTGCAGTGGAAGGAGCAATGTGAAAAGGGACATGGAGAGAGGGATTTTAAACTGAGTCATGTAGGCTAGTTTCCAAACCTCAGGCCCTTGTTAAAGGTACTTATACATATTTAGTTATTTTCTGATTCAATACAACATAAACATCATTTGCAGATTTATATCTTTGTCCATCAAGATGAATAATAAATGCTGATGTCTGCCAGTTATCAGAACTGCAGAATTTCAGAGTGTTATGTATTTCTGTGGCCTGATGATGGATTTTCTTTATGGTTAAGCCATAGATTTTCATGTAGCCTGATTTTTCTCCGTCTCTCTTTTAAAGGTCAAGGCAACTATTAAACATATGTGTGGGAGAGAAAAAGACTTTCTGAGTCAACACTATTGTTGTAAATAGTGTTGTAAATGGTAAAAAAAAGTAAATAGTCTTAGGGTTGGACAATGAGTATAGCATCAAAAAGGAAGCAGAATGATACACATGTAGGGCATATTTAATAATTTAAAATTAATTTCTTTTACCTGTTCATCTCAGAACATCCAGATGAGCCTGGAGATTACAGAATAAACAATGGAATTTCACACTCAGAAAAAAAGCTGGAACTGGAGGAGTCTATCCAAAACAATGCTAAGACACACTCACTCTGAATCAATACAAAATAAGCAACAAAAACTGCCAGCTACAAATATTTTATTTCTTTAACACGGAGGCAGTAAGGAAAAGTCACCATCGTAATGAGAAAGGAGAGCTGACAATAAACCTAGTGGCAAACACTCAGCTTTTTCATATGGCTAAGATTCTGAAACAGGAAAGTAAAACTGTTTTGAGTATTAGAGGCTACCAGACGTAGACACTTATGTTTCAATGCTGCAGCATTTGGGTTTGGGTGACGACGATGCTTGTATATAACACTGATTTGACTTACCTAGATTACCTTGGGGTATATATTCTTTCCTATGAAGAGGTCAGTTCTCAAAAAAATGCTGCAAAGGCACTGAATTTGTATTCTAAAGTGTTATGTGGCTTTTTTTCATGGGTACGTCTTACAAATTTTGACCACAGTTTTTCATGGCCTATGGCTCTTCTTCATTTGTGGAGACAATTTGCTCTGCTTAACCTTCTACTACTTTTTTTGGACAGCTGCTCTTTGATTACCAAATCACTGTATCTGTAACTTTCCAATCTTACGGTGGTGGGAACAGCATGCACATTGCTTCAGAAAGTTCTACTAGCAAAGCGGGCAGCTTGAAAGCAGCTCAAGGAGTCCTACTGTTGAGTAGCAGCAACAGAGATAACAGCGTGAAGCAGTCAAGTGGACTGGAAAGTGAAAATGAGAGTTACACTTGACAACAGATGATATATTTACTAGTAAGCATCATTGGAGAAGAGGGAACAAAGATAATTTTCTACATTTCCATCTTTAGTCAGCTTTGGCTACAACCAGTGAGTACTGACATTAACTCTTACTCACAGTTTGGAATGGATTATGCACCTGTCAAAAGGGCAAACATCTGCATTACTATCAGCAGATAAATGTCTTTTTCTTTGGACTGTGTCAGTAGCTCCTTTCAGGCCCAGATCAACTGCTGCATTTAGTATCTACAGTTAGAAAAGATGGGACAGGTCTTGTTAGTCAGTTATGATGAAAGTAGCTGCATGACTTTAAGCAGAGTCAGTCACTAACCTCTGTTATTTTATTGCATTGCATGGTTTTGTTGATTTGTGTTGGCTATTTGAACCAGTCAGCTGTTATGTTATATATGTCTGAATAACATAAATCTTATCCTTATTAACTTCTTTTAAAACAGAAGATGCAGGCTCCCAAATCTTCCTGCCACATCAACTAGACATGGCTGCTCAGGTGGCTTCTGGGATGGCTTACCTTGAATCTCAGAACTATATCCATCGGGATCTGGCAGCCAGGAATGTTCTTGTTGGTGAACACAGTGTTTACAAAGTGGCAGACTTTGGACTTGCAAGAGTTTTTAAGGTGGGTTGTGAGAGGGTGAATTGTCTCTACTTTAACCCCAGGGAACAAGGTGGAAGAGGTCAACTAAAGGACAAACTGTAGCCTCTGATTTTCTGGGTTGAGGTGAAAGGCATGCCTAGAGGGAAAAAGTCCCCTAACTTGTTCAATTCTGTCCTCTACCTGCATTATCCCATGCAAGTTTAGAAGCTTACGGCCTTTGCCTCTCTGGCAAAGGATGGTATCCCAGTGTCTGCTTCCCACTCAGCCACCAAGGAAGGAGCCTGTCAAGCAATAACCTTTGCTGCACAACCTGTATCCACAACATGAGTGTCTTCCACATGGAGAGAGATCACAGGAATGATGGCAAAATTATATTCCTGAGCCTGTAAGGAAAGGCATATAAAAATGTATTGACTGCTATGCTCTTCTTGTTCACATCCCCACTGCCTCCGTGATGCTTGCAAGTTCAGGTAGTAATCATAAAAGGGCCTTATTCCTCTCAATGACCAACAGTGGAGTTCATAAAGTGGACTCTCAGAGTTTTAAATCTGATGTAGTTTCAAGTCCTTTGCCATTGCACTGTTGTTTATCTCTAGCCCTTGAAGATGTGGAATGCCAAGTAATCCTGACCAAGATCATCCTGGGAAAGTGCTGTGTTCCTACCTCTGAAAATGATTTGATCACAGTTGGAAAGATTTGATTTGCCATATTTTATGGATTTCAATTTGTGATCCATAATTTCTGAGGTCTTGTTATTGTTTTTATTGATTTATGTTCTTGCAGTGAGAAGGAAAAAGCAGAAAAAAGCTCTCTGCTTCTTGTTTGTTTGTTTGTTTTTTTCCATTCAAGCAGCAGAAATTGAAGTTCATAACAGAGTTGGATTTATTACATAATGAAGTAGAGAATAATGATTTGGCAATAGCATCAAGGGACTTTGAAACTGTTTTTTTTGTTGTTGTTTAATTTTGATTTTTCTAGTTATGCGTAAGTTCAGATTGCACATTTTTTAACATGAAAAATACATATTTTTAAATGAAGAATGCTTACAATGGGTATTTCTCCTCTGTCCTTACTAGAGAGGGTAATAATTTACATCCGCTGACATTTCTTGTTAAAACTGAACTTTACTAAAATACTCTGTCGTAGACTCATCTTGGCAGGCTTTCTTAGGAATATTCTGTCTCCTAAGCCAAAGCTCCAACATGGTCACATGCAAAGATCCCAAAGGAGTAGGTGTGAGAAATTAAATCCATATTTCTATATGCATTAATGAGCATAACGAAATGGTTTCTTGTTTCTAGAGATGAGTATTATACTCAAGATGCCAACTGCATCTGTATGTAGATAAAAAGCACTAACAACCAATCTTTTAAAAGCTGTAAGGCATTACAGCTGGGGAATGTACGTTCTGTATTCATAACAATCAAGTAAACAAAATCTTGTACCATTCACCTGCATTTACATGTGAAAAGCCTGACCAAGGCTTGCATGTGATTGATGTACACTAATTACTTTAGGAATTAGAGAATAAATGTTGACAAACTTCAGATGTCTGTGTTATAATACTTTAAGGATATGATTCTACAAATCTGAAAGTAAATGATTTTTCTTTTTCTATGTGTCTTTCATCTTCACTTTACGTGAATTAATTTGATCCATTGTAAGCTAATATGTTAACTTGAATCGTTTGGAGTTTCTTCTTTGGTCCCTGAAACCTGCTTAAGTGATTGTTATCAAAGTCAATGGCCCTTCAACACCACAATAAATCACAGAATAATGGTTCTAAAATTCATTAGCTTTTGCTCTTGCCTTCCGTGTTTGCTGAAGACCAGACATGGAGCCATTTGGTCTTCAGTGTCAGCAGGATGCTTACACTGCCACTCGTGACAGACTTTTGAAATCTTATGTGCCAGGTCCAGAATTCACAGTAGCAGGTTATAATTAATCACGAGCCACTCTAATGCTGCATGCTTGCCTGAAATGATAAATGCTTTTGAAAAGCCTCCTGTGAACCGTAGCAGTTCTCAACTGTGAAGCCCAATTCAACAATAGGCTTCAGAAAGTGCATGCTATAATATTATGAAAGGCAAGTGCCTGGCTAAAAGAGGATAAGATTAAGCACTTGCTTAGTTTAGTCAGGTGTTTAAATGCTGTGCTGATATGAAATTAGGCTTGCTTTGTTTACCTTTGACAGGTAGAAAATGAAAATGTATATGAAGCTAGGCCTGAAACAAAACTCCCAGTGAAATGGACAGCCCCAGAGGCAATCCGCTACAACAAGTTCAGTGTTAAATCAGATGTCTGGTCATTTGGAATACTTCTGTTTGAAATAATCACCTATGGGAAGATGCCTTACTCTGGTAAGTCCTTTTTCCTAAGGAATGATGTCTAATGTTTTCTTGCTTTAAGAATGACACACAAAAATGTTGATTGCCTGTACTACAGGCATATTAAAGGGTTAAAATTGTAAATACAGAAAGAAAGCTGTACAGATGAGGTCCTGTGGGTGAGACCTGGCTACCTCAGGCTCACTGTAAGAGTTCCAGAGGCTGTGATTAGCAGCCATTTGAGCTTCCTCTTGCTGGAGTCAACTTGCATTGCACAGGCACCCAAGCCAACTCTCTATTTCCCTCCAGCATCAGATCAAAGTTGCCAATCCTTGGAACACTGAAAAAAGGAAGGTTTTTCTGTCCCTTATCTTGCCTTTTTTTTTTTTTTTTTTTTAAATTTATATTTTGAGGACATCTCATGGAAGAACAGATTATTATGTGTGAAGTGCTGCACAGGCACTTCAGGAAGAAGGCATCTGAAAAATGAATCATGGTATTTTTATCCTCTTTCCTCATATTTAACTATTGCAGTGGAATGTCTCTGAAAAGAGAAGAATCACAAGAATTAGGAATAAAATGTCACCAACCTCAAAAGTAGATTTAATGGTATAAGAGCAGCTATTATTCCTAGCACTTTGAGAAATAGTCAAGGAGTTGTGGCTCCAATAACACAAGATATCATTGAGATGATTGACTGTGACTCATTTTGTGCTGGTGAGAACACAAGGGAAGGACTAAAGCAAAAGAAAGTTATGCTGCATCTGTACAGGCCTGAGGGGTGGTGCATTTGCCATAAACTACATTTCACAGAGTCCCAAACTGGTATTTCATGTAAAAGGAAAAATTGATTTTGCTTTTTGATTCTCACCCTCACCTCCTGTGAAACCCTTCTGGGAAAAAAAAAAAAAAAAAAAAGAAAAAAGAGAAAAAAGAAGAAAAGGAAAAAAAAAAGAGAAAAGAAAAGAAAAGAAAAGAAAAGAAAAGAAAAGAAAAGAAAAGAAAAGAAAAGAAAAGAAAAGAA
>JANHFX010012168.1:36269-51369 GCA_027560015.1 Chloroceryle amazona | reverse complement strand
AAAAGAAAAGAAAAGAAAAGAAAAGAAAAGAAAAGAAAAGAAAAGAAAAGAAAAGAAAAGAAAAGAAAAAAGAAAAGCCTAAAGTCCTAAAGTCTTTCTTCTATAAACTATAGGCAGGATGCCATTGCATATCTGCACCAGAGAACACAGTGCTGATACTGAGGAAAACTTTCTAAATATGAGGAAAATTTATCAGCAGGACATATTTTCTTGGGAGATTTTTGAGTCCCTGAGACTAGAGGGATTTAGGCACAAGTTACATGAAACAGATGCCAGAAAACTTTCAGCAAACCTGGGTGGCAGAGAAAAGCCTCACTCCAGATGAACCCGTTTGCTGTGCTTCTCAGGTGGCATGGTCAAGGTGAGAGGGCTGGGAGATGCTGGAGATGATTTTTTTAACTGCTGGTTTGGGATCCTCCAGTGCCTGGCCTGTTGCCACTGATGGGGGCCCTGCTATGGCAGGCCCTGCTATGACGGGCCCTGCCTCCACTTGCACCTCATGGGAGGCATCCCATTGACTTGTACCAGTAAGAGGTAGAGATGTGCGCTGTCACTGAAGCTCCTTTTGGCTTGCAGGCATGCCAGGACACCAGGTGATCCAGATGCTGGACAAGGGGTACAGACTTCCTCAGCCAGAGGCCTGCCCAGAGCCCCTCTACCAGCTGATGCTGCAGTGCTGGAGCGCAGAGGCGGGCGGGCGGCCCACCTTCGAGGCTCTCTGCTGGCAGCTCGAGTGCTACTTCGAGACCAACTCCTCCTCTTACGCTGATGCCCAGGATATGGTGGTAAAATGAACCCCCAGGGTTCACTGGGGCTGAGGGACAGACACTAGTCAACATGGCTGAAGGCGGTGGGGGGCGGGCTGTGAAATCAGCCTAACCTCAGAAAACATGGAGGTTATTAGGGCTTGATGAGGAATTCTAGTATGTTTTCATCTTGGCATTAATACTCAGAGACACTTAAAATTTTTGCTGCTGGCAAGTGTTTTGCAAGACTAATCATCAAGAATCTGGAGGGGTGGGGGCTTCTAAAACATCACATGTCTTCTATTTATTTTTTAAATAACAGAGTGAAAGAATAAACAAATGAAATGAGTGTTGCTCAATAGCTATTGTAGCATTTTGTCATTTCCTTATTGGAATAATTATTTACTGTTCCTTAGATTTTTCATTCCTACCTGGTTGTTCTCATGAAGGGATGTGCTGGTTCTGCACAGCAGGATCTGTGCTTCCAGAGTCCTCTCATTGTAAAGAAGAAATAAAAATAGTCCCGTGACTATGATGATGGCAGAATTCAGACGACTTGCCTTTCTTCAAGTACATGTGCTTTTGCTATAGCAGAAAATAAAACAATTGTTCATGGCAGAAAAGGAATTATTCTGTTTTGTGGGTGCAGAGTGATCTTTTTTTAGTTTGTCTACTGTTCTTCTTTACAAGAATAAAGACAATTATTATTAGATTCTTGAAGCTGTTTGTTCTTAATGTTGTTAAAAAGTGCCACGGAACCCATGAGTTATTGTCTATTGAAGTGTAAGGATTTGTTCATAGTTCTTGCTTTTAGGGATATTCAACAAAAGTATATTTTAATGGGAGCTCAAGACTGTCTTAGCCTTTTAGATTGACACCCTTTCCTATCTGCTGCCCAAATGACAGACCCTTTCCAAAGGACAAGACCCAGTGCAGGACTACGTGTTTCACAGGGGAACTAGCAATCCATGTTTCCATCTTCTCCAGATGTAACTTTAATATGAGAGATTTAAATAATAGATGATCCATTTTATTTTGTTCCATGGGGAAATAGAGCCCAGATGCTTTTGCTAGCTGTCTTTACAGGTACAGTTTTTAGACTTGTTTTCATTTTTTTCCTAATTAACTAAAATATTAGTTCTGCTAAAATCTGATATCACTGTGACAGTTTTACATTTTCATTTGTGAGGCTTAGAGAACCAAGTTTTAATTATTTACATATGATTCATCAGTTAATTATTTAACAACATAATCCAGGAACTAAGAGCTATACTGTCTTAACATAGGGTGAGCTCAGTATAAGTGTGCTACCATTTTCCTCTAATATTAAAAAAGGGTATAAATAAGTGAAAAGATTCATTACTTTAAAGTCTGGCACTTTTATTGCATCTTTTGCATTTTCTTTCCTTCTCTTTATTCTTCAAATCCATTCATCTCAGTGCCTTGATTCTAATTTTTAATTTCCTTTTCCCCTCCTCTACATTTGGAAGGCAGCATGACATTTTCTTTCATACACGTCCCTTATGAACTTCTTCAAAACTACTTTCCTTATTTATTTTCTCTTCTTTCTAGACTACAACATGTAGAGTCTTTCTAGAATTCTGTCTCCGTTTACCTGCATTTTCTGTGCAGTGTTTCTCCCTACTAACCCTCTTTATACTAATTACATCTGTAAAGCACATTACAGTGATAATTAATTAGCTGTCACAGCATCCATGTGATTTTGGAAAGTAATCATATACTCTGAAAGAAGAAGAGGTTAAATGGCTTTGCCAGACTGGGAGATTCCCGGGCAAAGTCTCCTGCTGTCCTCTAGCCATGTTTGGTTTGAGATTCATGCTAGTTATTGACTCATGGCCCCAACAAGATGTCATTTATGATTATCAAACCTCCACCAATCCACGCATCGTTCATCTGGCTGGGAACTGTATTTAATATTGTTATAGTATGAGATTACTAAAACCCACAGAGTAAGTTTATGTAATAAGACTAAGAATGCTATTATTTGGAAAGCTCTCTGTCAAACTTGCAGTCTTGATATTCAAGCATTCTTTCTAACATGTTTTCTCAGACTTAAAACATTAAGAATGTTGCAAATAAAACTTAGGTTTGCCCAGCTCAAAAAAACTGTTGAGAAAATAAATATAATTGTAAAAAACACAGATGTGTGTGTGGTTCACAGGACATGAGCTGCCAGGAAAAAAAAATAAAATCAACAGCTGGGGTATAGCAAAGTTTTCAGAATTCCAGCTTATGCTAACTGGTTCACACTGCTCTGTACTGGCCTCTAGCCCCAGGTGGAAATCAGCAGTATCTTCTGGGACTCCAATAATGTGACCCCAGGAATTCTGAAGAAAACACTTTGGTATAATAAATATTTTCCTAAACCAACATAGAGGGAATAGAAGGTTTGTTCATCCAGCTGAATACTTTGTCTCCTTAATTTCTTCTACAGTCAAAGGAGAAAGGGAGGCTCCTTGCAGTGGTGACTCAGTGTACCAAAATTGCATTTCTCCTCTGAAACAACCCTGGCGGTCCTCTTTCTGCTTGCTGATGTAAAGGAATTCAGGAGAGATGGGACTCTTTGCTGAGGAGTGTGTATAATAACCTGCACACTGTAAAATGAAATTAGCTGAAGCTCCTTTTACCAAATATGGCCTTACAAACCACAGTTAGCAGAAAGGAGCAGAAACTGCAAGCAAGATGCACCCTGCTGAGCTGTGAGAGGAGTGGGCACCTGCAGGTGGTAGTCTCCAGGTGATATGACCTGGCGTACTGGGCTGCTGCTGGCAGGCATCTTGCCCGGCTGCTTCATCCTGCCATTTTATCTCCTGTGCTTTCTCTGTGCATGCTTGAACAGCTGTAGCCAGTTAATAGAGGTTGGATGTGCCAGCTGTCTCTAGTATGTGCTGGCCCAGGGTGGGAGACAAGCAGCAGCACTGTTTGAAAGCAGGAGGTAGGTTCACTTTGGTACATCTCATTATAGGCACTGTGTCAAATAAATTAGTTTATTTTGTATCCATCTTTGAGGGAGCCTGTACATATTTAGCCTCCCCAAATAAACATACTGTAGGTGAAAAGGGGCAGCTAGTCCTTGTCTTCCATGCCTGAACACCGTTTCCACCCACTGGTGTCCTGCGCACAGTGCATCCTCTTTTCTTAGCAGAAGTGGAAAGCAAGTAAAGGCTGGAAGGCAGGTACATTATGGGGCTAAGTCGTTCATTTTTCTTTTGCACTGGGTCTCTCTGAGTAAGTCTGGTCAAGCCCCTTTGCCACTGTCAACAATCCATCTGAGCCCAAGCTTGGAAACCGTGGATGCTGCTATGAGGTCCAGTGGTTCCTCTTACTGGCTTAAATCCATGCACTAGCGCTTGCTTTCTTATTTCACCTGTCCATAAACTGCTGCTATACCAGTGAAATGCTGCCACTATAACATAAGCTCTAATTTTGGATCTCTTTTGCCCTGGGCTGGCAGAGGAACAAAGGAGAGAAAAATCAGCAATGCAATGAAATCAGCAAAGCTCTGAAAATATGAAGTAATGTAGAAAATTAGTAATTTGTTATCAGCTCTTTCACTCCATATTTTTTGCAGTCAAATGGATTCATTATGGAGAAAGACAAGGAGAGAGGCAGCAAAAGGTGATAAACTTTCACAGAGTTCACTTTGCTTACAGGCAATGCAACAAGCAAAATTATACCTTTCCAAGTCCAGTTCCATTTTATAATAATTTTATTTATATGACAGTTAGCAATTATATTAGAAGTCTTTGCTCTGATTTGATTTAAATTAAACATCAAGTTTATTTCCATCTATAGAGCACAGCGAGATCAGTTTAACTTATTCTATTCTTGAGGCCTTTTATGTTCAAGATTCTTCTAGAGCTATCTATTGCACTTGTTTTTACCTGATGGATCATGGAGGGAAAATAATGGATTCAGTTATGAGAAACAGTAATAGATTTTTTTGAACTGACATAAATTTCTATGTTTAGATAGAATAAAAGGATCAGGAAGAGATAAGTTGAATTTTCTACAATAGACCAGTCCTTGTGAAATTCACTTAACATAAATTGTACTGAGACTTTTTTTTATGTAATGTTTTATTTATGTAATTCAGTTATTCTTTGAGAACTACATCATTTTATCTTGTATTACAAAAGGTAACTTCAAAATGTCCAACCAGAAAGAACAAACCTCTGTTTTTTTTAAACTCTTCATTCTTCAGGAAGTTATGGAGTAGTTCATTTGAACTGTAAGAAATAGGGAGTCCCTAGTGTTTATTTTTGACCCCTGTTGGAGAACCTTTGCTTACCTAATCTGCACTCAAGGATGTATGCAGGGATACTTGCTATTTTTTTTGTCCATTGTATCTCATACTTGCTCTCTGAATGACTTAACTCCGAGCAGCAATTTTCTTTGTGTAGATTTGTAAATTATAGCGTGCAAGGGAGTGAACCAGCAGAGTGCATTATTTTATTTCAGGCTCAACAAACCATCAGTGCACAGAAAGGGAGCACATGACTTATTCAAGTGGTTGCTCCTTATGCTCTTCTACATGCTTTTGTCTCACTCCTTTAAAAAGGAGCTGTAGTGTCATGTCCACTCAGTACTCCCATGGTCATTGCGAGTCACTGGTCAGCTATTTGTAGTGTATCTTGGAGCAGATGAAAACGGTGTCTGTAAGAGTTGTGGCAGTGCTCAAAGAGATACAAATATGTGGTATATGGTTATGAAAACCTCTGTGGCTTCCATTTTGGTCCAACAACACCTGGGCCAGATGCATTCTCCGGTGTGTGGCAGACCCCTGCCTCAGTCACCTGCTGCAAAAGTTTCCCTGGAAGAACTCCACGTATGCTTGAACAAAATACTGAACTGGTGTCTGTGAAAAAGACTTCTTTCTGTGCATGCTTACTATTAGCAGGTCCATGTAACTTACTTTTTTCAATCTCAGGCTTCTCAGGAATGACTAATATAAAAGAAAAAAAAAATCAATAACTTGTATAAGCAAGCTGGGGAAATCACTGAAAAGTAATTTGGCATTTTAATCTTCACAGCTACATTGTGCTGAAGAATTCAGTCCTTCCTTATTTTGGTATAGAGAAAATTAAAATGTTTGAAGCATTTAGTATCCTAGAAATGAATTTTAGCTGAGTCCTCGATCTAAATATCACTAGAATTGAAAAATGTGATAGAAATTTTACCTTGGTTCCCACCACTATTTTCAAAAAAATAAGTTCTGCTAAAATCAGGCAGATATGTGAGGAGACAGGTATACAACTTCTTCATTTATTCCCCCTCCATCCAGCTCTTTACCAATACTATTAGAGGTGGATTAGAACTCCCACGGAGTAAAAGGACTTTTTAATTATGCTGAGAGATAAGAGTTTTTTTCTGTTCTTTTTCTAAAGTAAAAAAAACCCACCCAAACATTTATTCTTGAAGATTATTACCAAAACTACCTTAAAAAAAAAAATGTAGGAAAATGCTTATCATACTTTTACAACTGTTCATGTAATTAGAAAAGGCTATGGTAAAACATTTCAGAGCAAACAAAAAGCTACTGCTGAATTAGCTGGTTGTGTTATTCACACCATTAAAGAAAAGCAAAGCATACTGCACTGCATTCTTTAATTGCTTAGGTAAAAATATCTGAGTTTACTGATTACACTTCTCTGATTTAGTATACTAGTGAATCCAAATGTATATACAGCAATATCAAAACAGTTTCTTTTTCTTATTTCCTCTCTCTCTCTCTGTAGCTGGATAGTCCCTCAAGATACCTCTCTGCTTAGAAGAATATCTAGACGTGCTAAATTTTTGGTGTTGGTCATGTATGGTTCTCAGCACTGTTTTTTTTCTTTCACTATTTGTTTCCAGTTCTTGATACTTTAAAAAATGTACTAGGATGTTTTTATACTATAATTAGTTTGTTTACATTTGAGAAGAGCAAAACCTGTTTGTTTTCAAAGTGCTCCATTCCTCTGCCATTTAAAATGACCAAAAGTAGGACACAATGAATTCAGTGTTGTTTGTTTTGGCTCTTTTTTTTTTCTGTGAGGCAGGTTCTTGTAAACAAATACCCATCCTCTCTGTGCCATCAGCATCTCAGTTCTGATATCCCTTTCAGAAACCAAAAGAATGGAAACTGAACTTGATTTTTCTTCTACAACTCCTTGGTTTAATTTGCACAAAAATCAAAAGTTTCAGAAAAGTGTATTTCAATGTTTCTTTCTTCTAAATATAGGCACCACTTCTCCAAAGTCAGCTGTATCAGCTGAAGCCATACTCTTATCACAGCACTTCAATAATAACTGTCTTCCCTCTTCCAGTTGTTCTACCGTCAACATTGCCCGTCTCCTTAGCAAGCTGGCTCTCATCCATACTCTCATACCTGCCAGATACCAGATGAGTTATGGAAAAAGAGACATGCAGTAGCGAATTAGAAGCCCATGGGTCTTCTCTGATTTATTTAATTGTCGCTCTGCTGCACAAACATACATTGAGTTAAGATAAGATAAATTCCTGTTGCAGTTGATGGACTCTTTGGAGTTGATGAGAAATGATCCAGTACAAATCTTTGTGAACCCTCAACTACAAATGAATGATATTACTGTAGTCAGTTTAATAAGGTACTGGAATTTGGAAGACGTGAGGTATGAGAGCTGTTACATCACAAACTTCACAACAGCCTCTCCAGAAGAGAAATGCAGCCCTGTTTCTGGAGGAAGGGGTGTTAGGAAGAGAAAGTCATTGATGGTAGAGTACAAGAGATTGTGATGGTTCCCTAAATTCCTGACATCAGGATCTTAATATTGATCTGGCATTTACCCGTGAGACTAGAAATAGACAGTGGGCTAGACTAGAGATGAAACCAATGATACAAGGCACGAATATAGCCTAAGGTGTTAACAAAGTATAAATTTGGAACCAGAGCTGGGTATGCCCTCTTTCTACCTGCCCCGTGACTACATGAGGGTCTGCCTCAAAAAGTGAAACCACAATGGAAACCAAAACTGAGAGAAAATTTCATCACTGTCAGTTGCCTTAAAGAAAACCTCTACCTTTGCTTACAATCCTGTAGAGCAAACACTAGCAACAAACTTTAAGTGTTCGTTTGTACATGGTGGATGTGTGTAGGAATACCCCAAACAGCTCCAAGCTGTCCAGCTGGGGTCGCTGCTGTCATCTGACTATGGCCATTTAAAAAACAGCAGTTCCAAATTGGGATGGTTCTGCCTTTTGATGTGGATGAGACCTCTGACTTCTGAGATGTCACTAATACATGCTGGAGCTCACACACAACCAAGCCAAGGTTCTTACCTTGGAAATTCTGGAAGGAAAGGTTTTGTTTTGGCAAGTGTTTATAGACTACTCAGCTCCTTTCCCATGATCTTTGGGAGATTTTACACGAGTTCGGGTTGCATCAGCAGAAGGCCTGTTCCTGGAGCTATTGACTCCCTGTATTAGCAGAAGTAGATGAACAACTCCGGTAGCTTAACACAATTTTTCAGAAGAGTACAACTAAAAGAAGCAAGTAAGGAACCAGAGAATTCAGAGGAAAAAAAGAAGAAGAAAAAAAAAAGGTACTTTTTGGATCAGGTCTCTATTTATATCTTTAGGTTTTCATGGACATTACATTTTACCTTTTCCACTTGGAAGTTGTTCAAGGTTTTTTTTGGCCTCGTAGGAAAACCTAGACCTAACCAAAGACATCAGTAGCTAATTTTAATTTAACTTAACAAGGGTAACTTTTAGTGTCAAATTGACTGAATTAGCCAGAAGTTGGAAGCACTCCTATGACAAGATCATTTCCCATCAAGCTTGTAGCTTTAGCCCTGTATAGCTCCGGAATACCACAAATTTCTATATAGGCACAGTGGTAGAATGAAACAGCTTAAGGGTGACCCAATAGGCCTCCCCATTCTGGCACCACAGTGGTAAATGGTCATATTATTTTATGTCTGAACCCTGAAAACACTCCCCCACTCCACCTCAGGAGCACACAGTTTAGCTAAGATTTTCCTCTAATCAATTTTCATGCTAATAAAAGAAGTGTATTTTCTGATCCCTGCCTCATACAATGAGAAAAGACTTCACTATACTCATGGTTTCTGGATCTCTGGTAAGTGCATATGACATCCTTTTACAGGTTTCAAAGCTCTAAAATAATTTTGTTTTTCTCATTCACCCTTGAGATAAGAGATGTGGCTACAGCAATCAGTTATCATATGAAATGATTCTTAAGGGCGGAGATAAAGCATCCAGAGTATTAGACAATAATCATAATTTATTTTTTTAATTATTCATATAACTAAATTAGAAGTTATGGTATGATTTTACACAAGATTTATTTAGGATGGATTTTGGAACTTTATTGGAGGAAACATTCTTAAACTAATAAACCATTTATTACACTGACTCTTCTTTAGCCTGATTTGTGGAAAAACTGCATTCTGAACAGTGACTTCTTAATGTACTTTACAGCACTATAATTTAAATATAATGCAAGTGTCAAATATTGATTTTGAGTTAACTTAAGACTGATATCTAAATCATAATGGCACTGTTTCTTAAGGCTGAAAACATTTGACCCCTTACTTCATTATCATATTTTGTGAGTAAAATTAAACTGCACTCCTTCTGAAATTAAAATTTAGAGTTGCGTGCTCTCAACTCTCATGTTTCTGTGTCTGTGAAGGCAGTTAAGAAAACTTCCAGTACTTCAACTAGGCTCTTTGAAATAAGGAAAGAGCAATTTTCTTTATGGTATTTACAAATGCTCAAGCAAAGGTGTGACTTAAACCTGTGTGAATGTAACAGAATAAGCTTTACAGTAAAAGACAACTCTGGCACCACTACCAAAGAGTTGTAGGAAAATGAAATCTATTACCAACCTCATAGAGAAGGCTGGAGAAGAGACAGAGTTAGTCTCTCCACTTTTGTGATATTTTGGCTGCACTACTAGTTACCCTTGCACTGCTGTAGGTTTCAGTAACTGAAATGAAGATATATCCTCTGCACTTTTGAGAAATTGATAAGGAGAAGGCTCAACCACTTAGTCATCCAAGATCAGTATTTTGGTTTCAAAAGCGAGAGATGAAAGTTTAATATTCTCCTGAGTGGCACTTCGGACTAGCTTTTAAAATGCCATTGCTCCTTACCCATCATAGGTAACTCAGAGTTCAGTAAGTTCATGGCAAACATTCAGCTGAAAGCTTTTACCCTGGGTTATTGCAGATGCGCTGTTTCCAGGTTCAGTTAATAGATAGGAACGGCCTGTACAAACCACAGATTTGCTTTAGACTTGCAGTGTAAAACATTGACAATAATTTATCTGCCCTAAGTGGGTGAAGGTGAAATGAAAAGACAGGCAAAGAGGAAAAATGCCTATGGGGATGAAGTTCTGGTCTAAAGACCAGCACTGCAGTGAATAATGTACCACAGCTAAATATATCATATATAAATAGTGTATCTGGAGTCCTGCTCTGGATGTTTCCAAGATAATGACTCTAAAAGGCTGGGTGTCCTTGTGACACCACAGGAGTCCCATAGGATTTATATGTCAGTTGTTGACTTTGGCTAGAAAAAATCATTCAAAGAAACCCATTAAGTTTTGTTTGTTTTTTTTTCAAAGACACAAATTCTTTTGACCGCTTGACTCCCTTTCCTTGTGTGGCATAGGAGATAGCTGTACTGGTATGAACTTTACAGTAAAGCTCACACGGTCATGAGGTCAGGTAGGCTTAGGTACACCAGTCTCTGTGGTGAAAGCAGCGATGTACCCTGTGTGTCATTAGAGAGAGCCACCTCTGTCTCCCTCTTTTGAACAACCAGGCTTTTTGGCACAGCGTAGAGCCAGAGAGAGACCCCCATCTCTAGGTGCCTAATGGCTTACATTAACTACTTGATTTCTACTGTAACAAGTAGGAAGCTACAAATTAGTACTGTTCAAGGCTTCATACCTATATTTAGAAGGTGTGACTGAGAAGCTCATTCCTTCAGAGTAGTTGATCATAAACCCCAAAGGCCAAGATCAGATGACTTGTCCTCCACACGTGCTGACAGCCCCTTGCAGAAGCTCCTGGCAGATGCAGGACAGCTACTGCACACTGAGGCCATTACACCAAGGGTCACATGCTAGGGATTAAGGGAACAGGCGGGGTAAACAGTAGCCCTGGCAGCCTAGATGCCAACCTTGCCTCAGGCAGCAGGCTGGCACATTATGCCAAGGGATGGCAGGTCTGGGCTGCTGTCAGGTGTCAGCCATCTCTCCCTGGAGTGAGGCATTTGATTTCAACAGAAGGTTGGTAGCTAAAGGAGGACACAGTTGCCCTGTAAGTGAGCACTGACAGGGATTTAGGATTTCTAGCCTGACCCCCCACCCCCAGGCCTCTTCTGCGCCTTTCTCTTGCAATGTTTCAGCTTAAGGAAGGGATATTCCAGCCGTTGAAAGTGATTGCAGTATGATTGTGGTTTTGTTTTGCTTTGTTTTCTTTTGTTTTGTTTTTAAGTTTGCTTCATCAAAGTTCTAAGATACAAAACAGCTTGGGAGGCAATGTAAAACCCTGGGAAGGAGACCCTTCATGGTCAAACTCTCTCTTTACCCCATATTTCACTAAACCATCTTTCAGTTATCAGGCTAAAGCACAATACTGAGGAACAGGTGTTTGCTCAACCCAACTTTGCCTGCCGTGACCCTTGCAGATGGTATTGGAAAGCCTGCTAGTCTTGAACTCGAATTCAACCTTTAACATTTCTGAGAGTATTTCCTTTCCTGTCTTTACAGATGGGGGTATGATGGAGGACAAACACTGGATGCAGAAGCAGATACTTAATAGCATTTTCTTCTTTGATTCCTCCTTCCTCTCCTTCATGGAAGGTTACTGAAGTCCAGGAGAAAAGTAGAGCAGAAACACACTGCTATAAATTATTTAAGGATGATGCTGTTTCTAAGAAGCAGCCAGGAGGAGTATGCCTATAAAACATTAACATGACATTTTTGAATTGTGATTGGTGGGTTGGGAGAAGAAAGGTTAAGAATGAGCACAACAACACTCTGGAAACAGCAAGTGACATTTTTTTGAAGACAAAGAAGTCTGCTTTAGGGTTGCACATGAACTTCCAGTGATTATGAGTTTGGAAAAAAGGGAGATGAGGGTGGAGAAGGGGATATTAAAATGTTAGAGAGTCTTGCCAGTAGGTTATAAAAAGGTTCAGTGCTGCTATGGGAAATCAGAAAGAGGGTCAGAGGCAGAGTCCAGCTGGATTTCTTTTCTATTCCACAACTTTAGTTAAAAGTTTAAAATGTTGAAAACCCCTTTTCCCTCCAATTCATAATTTGGAATCTTATCTCAGTTGTGACCCGCTTGATTTCCCTGGAGACTCCAAAGTACAAAAGATACAATGAAGGTATAATTTTGTATGTAACTTCAGTAGACGGTAACAATAAAATGATGCCAAATTCGTCATCTGATAGAGAATTTTTTCAATTGGGAAGCCCTACGGCAATGTCAGAAGCCTTCTATTTAATGACATCCCTGTATCTTAGAACTAAAATACTCTTTTGGACAGACTGAAGACAGGTTTCTAGGTGAATAAAACATCTCCCAGGACTAGAGACAGCGAACAATAGTGAATGGAGCAACTATGTAGAATTTATAAATTTTCATGCTTTGTACCTTTAGTTCAATGTTTCAAATCTTTGACTCCTGTTATTTAGATCTATGGCCTTTCTTTTTTTTCCCCCATAGGTGATTCAAGTTTTCTTTTCCTAATATAGGAATTTCTGCAAAAGCAAGGTCTGACACCTATATAGAAACTAAGGATAAAAGTGATACTCACAAAGCTAGATTTTCTTCTCTTTTTCTTACTATATATAATTTGTATATAATACTATTTTATATCCCAGATGAATGTATATCTTCACAGCATTTTTTGTTTGTTTGTTTTTTCCCTCTTGGGTTGATGATTTTGCTCCTCTCTGTCCTGAAGTGCATGTTTTTCTTTATATCTGCTCACTGTTCCTTTCTTCCCAGATATACAATGCCAGTGATATTTGAGTCAAGTTTTTAACAGATGACTACATTTGAAATGATGTGTACAGGAAAATAACACCATCGTACAGATGGCCAAAGGTAAGAATCAGAACTGTATCTTTGATTAAATTTTCATCAGACACCCCTGAAATGGAAATGCTTTGTGTGGTTTAGATTGGCTTCAGCTCCCTGTTGTTATTTAATGTATGACGAAAATACCTTAATACTTTTAAAAAATCTCCAAAAAATAGACTTCCAACTTCCAGGCCTGCTTACAATACAGTGGGGTAAATCTGGGGCACTGAATGTCCTTCCTGAGAACAGCAGTCAGGCAATCCCCTGAAAAAAGGTCCCCATCCCACTTAGGCAGGCCTGTGATCTCCTATAGAAGCAAAGATCCTTATTCAGGGGCAGGAGATTATTAATTCAAAGAGAACCAACGGCTACATCTGCCAGCCTACATAACTCTGAAACGGGAGTATTCTCTGGTGTTTACTGCTTGCGTTTGCAACAGATTAGAAGATACTATTCAGGTGATGTATTTGTTTTCCATGCAGTTTTGTTTTTTTTCTCTCATATACTCCAAGGTATGTGTTTCTGTAGCCATTCACACATGCAGATGATGGCAGAGAGCACCACTCAGCAGGTCATGCTGGCATGATGTAACATCTGCTATGCAGCTTCATGCCAAAACTCTGCTGCCAGAGTGCTCCAACTGTTCACGCTCCATTTTTGTCTTGGCTCAAGGAACAGCCGCCTCCTTCCATGTCTGCTGCTACAGAGCAGAAACTAGATTCTTACCATTATGACAGTTCACCAGCCAACTCCTACTATATCTACCAACCGCAGAATGGGCACGAGCAATATCATTTATTCAGTGTGCTTGCTTCCCACATGCTAACCCAGACATGCCTTTGGCTTGTCAATCACTTGCTCCTGTGCCATGTAACAACACACCTCTGTCTTTTGAATAGAGGCGAGACTGACTAGATCTTACCTGTAAACTACATGCTTGGCTTGACAAGCTAGACAGCTTCATTCTCTGAAATAAAAATGCCAAGTCAAAGCACTAAGACAATACATTCAGCTTGGTGTTATGCTTGGAGGTGGTGGGCTGAGTAGCCACATGGGAAATCTGTGAGACACTTTGGTCTTTTCCTTCCCCAAGGACTGGATGTGAAAGAAAGTGCAGCTCTAATTTGCTGGGTCTTTGGCAGGAGTGAGGCAGGCAAAGCATGGAATGATTATTTGCTCCCAGCTGCTGGTTGATTGATGGGAACTGAATTGGTGATAACTCTGGACAGAGATGTTTGCCCTGTCTTCCATCTGGAGCTGCTGTGTTATGACTCACAGGGATGGCTTCTGAACAGGCTGGGCTGGCAGACCTTCTCTAGCAAGTTAGATGGAAGACTGGGGAAATAAGCAAGTTATCCCGGGGTGCCTGGAATGAATGGAGTTTGATGTGTCTAAGGCTGTTAGCTTTCAAAATAACAGAAAGTGCTGGGAGATTATGGAGAGTAAAGGGAAAACAGAGTGTTCCTCTCTGTCTTTAAGACAAGAAAACAACTGCAGATGGCATCTTCCATCTCTCAAAACTGTTGCTTCCTCAGGGCCATATTCTGCCCTTGGACCTGCTTGATTCATGACTGTAACGTGCTCTAATTTAGCATGTAAGGGGGTGCCAACTGCCAGAGCTTAAATTGTGGACAGACACTATCTTGTCTTTCCTTGAGCCCATTGTCCTTCTGTGCCTGAGACTTACCATGAAGTTCTGAATGAAACAGGCCATTGCAACACAATGTGCAAGACAAATGGAGCTGTGTTGTTATCTAAAGGTGAAATTCTTTAAACAGCATTCATGAATGGGTATAAAGTAGCATTTCTTTATCTGCAGCAGGTGCAATATTAATAACTTGCTTCATTTTTGTAGCCCAGGAAAAACGTAAAACTCTCAAGAGAATTCAGGAGAAAAGAAAGTATAGACATAAATTGTGTTATAAGGTACAGTGTAAAGGGATATAACATGCCAAGGATCACAACTGAGGGGTGATATCTGGGGCAAATATGCATGTTGAAAAGTATTTGGAAAACACTTCAGTTTCTATGGCTTTCTAACTATACTGAGAAAAATTGTTTCCAAATTACAATATTGAGGAAAATACTAGGAAAGAGCATGGCACATTTACACTTAAAATATTCTGAAACTGGTCTGTGTACATAAATTTCTACAGCAGTTCTGGGTAGATGTTGCCGTTTTTAAAGGCGTAGGAACCTGGTTCCGAAAGCACACGGCTACCGCCCAATAACCGTGCAGTCCAT
>JANHFX010012168.1:16226-31054 GCA_027560015.1 Chloroceryle amazona | reverse complement strand
TCCCTGGAGACATTCAAGGTGGGGCTGACAGAGCTCTGAGCACCCTGCTCTAGTTGAGGCTGTCCCTGCTCTCAGCAAGGGGGTTAGACTGGATAATCTCTGGAGGTCCCTTCCGGCCCAGAAATTGCTATGATTCTATGATCCTACTGTTCTGCCATGTTAAATTGATTTGCTATATATCATGGTCTGTACATCCATTCTGAACAGCATTAATGGTGTGCTTGTGATCTCCTTCCTGCTTATTTTCATTGTACTTCAACCTGATGTAGAATTTGCCAGACTTGTCTTAACTTTGGTCTTTGTGTGTATATGTTTCTGCTAAAAAGAATTTGATTTACGTAACTTTAGCAGTTTTTCTGTTATGCTATTTAAAAATGGATGAATATAATTGCTGGTTTGCATTTCTTCATCTTAATTAACTTCTCAAACAAAAGATTACATTAAAAAGAATAGATTCTTTTCAAGCTCTTAATAACCAGATTAACCCCTTTTGGTGTAATGACAAAAATATTGTTGAAATAGCAGAATTTTTAATGTCCAAAGTGTGCTTTTTTGACACACAACATACACTATAGCTATGCTGCTTTCCATAATGCTTTTGAATGTGGGCTGTGTTGTGTTTTTTTACACTTTTTTACAACAACATTAGTCTGGAGTTTTACATTAGAACTGGTTCTGTGAAACTCCTACCACAGCATTCTTCTACAAAAGTGTAATAAAGATTACTACATAGTCTATGGAATCCTTAAACAATATGTCTCAGCAGATACAGCCGTGTCAATAAGTGGCAGAATCCCAGCAGAAGTTGGTGTAAATGGAAGAATGGGGCTAATTCAGATAAGGCCCAGGAGGAATGAAAGTTAATAGTTCAGTTCAAATTGAGGTGGGTTTGAAGGACCCCTAGTTCTTCTACATGACTGCAGGTTTATTTTTTGTACCCCAGTCCAATGCTCCAGAGTATTCTGTATAATATTCAAGTGGTACACCTCTCCAGATTTATGTTTCAGCTCTTAAGGCTTTTGTCAGAAAATTTTGAACAGAGCATTGAGGGCTCGCTTCATCTTTGGCTTTTGGCACCTCCAAGTTAGAGACTATGCCAAGTTAGGTGCAAGAGATTAGTAATGAAGAAGAAGGGATTATTTTCTCTAAATGCTGATTACTGAGGCAGTCTGGAGACCTAACCTGGGTTGGCTTGTAATGTAAAGTTACTTAAAGTAAATGGGGTAAATCTAGGGTTCAGGATACTAACAGAGAACCTTAGTCTGATGTCACTGTCCCCACCTCCCACAGTACAATGATTAAGAGGGAACTTGTAGCTGTGTCTCAGCTGGGGAAAATAATCTGATACTGGAGAACACACAGCTTTTCTTCCACATAATTATTGCTACAAATACAGTGAGGCTTTTTTCTTGTCTACCCCATCCCACTGTAGGGGTAATGTTGGAAAAACAGCCTCGGTGCTGTGCGAGCCCTGCCCAGCAGCAGCCATAACACAGGTATGTTATCAGCACCTCTCCAGCTCTCAATGCAAAGCACAGAACTGGGAAGGTAACTATGGATGGAATTAACTCCAGCTCAGTCAGATCCAATACAATGACAAAGTGCAACTTGTGCATATCAGCAGGCCTTTCATTAACTGGAGCCCTGAACTCTAAATCAGTTATAAAAAGTTTGTTAGTCTGCCTGGGATGATCAGAAAGGAGACCCCAGAGCATCAATCTCTAAGTGAAACTACATTATAGTCAGACTTCACCAATAAATGAGCCTACAACCTCATCCCCATGTCATTTAGCAGACAGGCTTCCTTCTCTCCCTCCCTTACGGGCTGCCAGTCCCCCTCATGAAGCAGCAAGCTTCCACTGAGATACTCTCTGAAATAGCCTGTACTGATTTACAGACCACTCTCCGAAAAGAGTGGAACCAGAGTAATATTTGCCACCTCTCAACCTGCAAGACAAAGGGAGCCTGTTTGGTACCTCCTGAAAACCATAGTGCTCAAATTCTGCAGATGCTGGTAGGAAGGGCCTGGAAGGGCCCCAAACACAGGGCAGCTCTTGAGCACTGCCGAAATGAGGGGAGGCAGAGGAAGGGGAAGAAATGTGACATACTCCTAGGGGACATGCCTCATCCACAAATCCATCTTAATATCCTCTCTATCTTCCCTGGGACTTGAATTTCTGAACAATCTTTTGGGGACAAGGCATGGATGACATTACATACCTTGAGCATGAAGATGCCAGAAGTGGGTCACCAACATAAAAAAGATATGATAATGATGGCAGATTTTTCTTTAAATACTGGTGTGATTACAATTCTTTGTTATTTTTAAAGGCTAAGGGTAATGTCTGGTTTTATATTTCTTTCAGAGAATCCACGAGAAAGCCTGTGTATGTATATGAAGTGTGGCCTTCTTAATTCTCAAGAGAGCAAAAAGTCTTGTAAGAAATAGTCTGCAAACAGAAGTTAAATGCCTAGTCCTTCCTAAAAGCCTTTTAGTGTGAGGACACTATTTTTGCTTTCTGTTAACAACAGGAAAGTGTTTTCTTAGTAATGAAAACAGTAATTTTCTTTTACAGTGGATAATAGGTATCTACTAGCTTACATTGATATCAGTGAAAACCTGCAGAAATTACCTTCTCCCAACAGCACCATTAGATGAACCCAGCTGCAGCTTTTTATGGGAGGAGGTGGTAGGGTTCACATGCTGGAAGAGAAGGGAAGCAGGGTGTAAGGTAGGGCAGTAACATTTGACTCAGTTGGGAAGTGGGAAGTGAGATATGAAAATTTCTAGGCACGCATTGGTCATGGCACAATTATTTTGTGTGTTACAAGGTGATAGCAGAGTGGCAAGTAGACAGAAGAGGTCTTACTTAAGACCTTGGAAAAATCTTTTCTCCTTCCCATTATGAAGACAGTCACCTTCCATCAGAGTGAGGCAAAACTGTGTCTTGGGTAGAAATTGCTGGAAGGTGGAGGTAGAATACAAAGAGAAAATGCTTTTTTTCCTGATACAACAGTTAGATCTCCAAGTCTTTTGGATGCTTTAGAGTTCTCTATATGTTGTGGTTACCACTGGTCCCTTTGTGGGTGCCAGGAGAGAGCAATTATCTTCCAAGGTCAAGCAAAACTTTCCTCTAGTCAACAAGATGAAGCATGCAGTCTTCCTCACATTATCAGTATCCACACAGTATAATGCAGGTGTAGTACAGGGAAAGATATACCAGAACTCTAAAGTATGAGGGTGTTGTGCCCTTGCCCCTGGCCTGTAAAACTGGTCTAACCATGCAAAAAAGACTTTTACTGTGATTTTTTTAGGATCAGAATACAATTGAAGAATACTCACCAGCTGATACTGGATCAGAATATCTTAGCACTACAATGGTATAAATTAATTTCCTGGTTTGAGGGCTATGCTGATGTTTGGGATATCACATATGACAGACAGTAGACCAAACAGCAAATGGCTTTGTACACTCCATAGAATGGACTTGTTGATACAACTGTAGCTCCATATGTTATGTTTATATCTGTTATAGTTGTCTTTCAAAAGCTAATGCCTGATCATTTCTGACCTGAGTTTAGATCCAGGAATAGGACTGCTGCAAACAGTCCCCCTTTGTTTTAGAAGGCAGTGAAAGTATCTATTTTTCTCTGACATTTGTGGCCTGGTGCAGCTCTGACTCTGAAGCTGTCAAGATACAACAGGGTGAGGTGGTGTCATTTCCCACAGTGGTGCTGTTGTGCAGATTACAGATCAGTGTGCCTTGGACAAGGCACAAGGCTGGTGCTTGCACTTAGGAGATGAAGTGATCAGACAGCTACATGGTTATCTGCGCAGCACCATGTGGTTGTGTGGGAACTAGCGTCGTGCTTATTTCTCCTACTCTATCTCATAGGTTTCTCCCGTGTTGCTAATATTACTAGGGTAAGCCTGCTGATGCATCAATGTCAGGGTGGGTGACAGAGTGCAGTAGGCTTCTTATACAGTGGAGGACATAGCAAAGTACAGCTTGATATAGATGATCCCAGATGTATGTAATTATCAAAAGGGCTTAAGTGTTAGATCATATCTGTCACCTACCTGGGTCTGGGGAACTAGTGTTATCCCTAAAATCTCCAGGGGCTATGCATAGAGACACACTGTGTTTATGGACAACTCCTCCAGACTGCCTCCACCACACTGCTGTCTCAGGAGTGCTCTAAAAGATCAACAGGAATGTGTCATACAGGCTCTTAACTTGTCGAAGTGCATGTGTGCCTGTTTCGCCTTAGAGAAGGACATGTTCACCTCCCATTGGCTTCAGAGGAATTAGACAGATGCTTAAACACTTACTATAATCAGAACCTTAATCTCTTTCCTACCTCACATAAACTGTGAGTTCAGAAGTGAATTTACTATGATTACTCTTAGCTCAGTGTTTAATATCCTTCCTTCTCATCTCTTTTCTTTACATCACAGGATTTTCTAATTTTTTTCGAGCATCAGTGAAGATATTTTAATTATGTCTTTCTTGTGCTTAAACACAATTTATTTAGGCCATGAACACCTATTTAAATGTGATTTATTAAAAGCAGTAAGTATTACTCTCATTTTGACATGCTTTTATGTATATCAGCTATATTTACATTATAAAGTTAATGTAATTTATTGGAAATATTGCTAAACTATTCCACTGGAAAAATAAGGATCAGATAATAGTCTATGGCTTATGCACCTCTTTACATAATACTTATATTTGCACATATGGATCACTTAACATCCTCTCTATCAGTACTTACATTTTCTATATTGAATGCATCACACCTTAGTTTAATACAGATACTGGCCAAAAGAAGGACAAAAGATTTTTTATCTAAATGTCAAGTATTATTGGGGAAGGAGAATGTGCTGTTATTTACTTAACTATCCGTGGAAAACCTATTGTAGCAATCCAAGCAATTAAGATGATTAATATTCATATCCTAACATAAGATCGTTAGATTCATTCTTTGCTTGTATATGAGAGTGATAATGGCATATGTTGCTGCCAATAAAATCAATATGAGTGAACCTGTTCTGTTATTAAAAATGATCAATTTTTATTAATTTTTTGGTTGATGATAAAATAAAGATTGATTTTATTTAAATGATTTGTTTTTTCCTCTGGAGAAAATATTGGCTGTATCGTATTCTATTAATTATAAATGAACAAAAGAGCTACTATTAGTATAATCCTTACTTAAACTTGGTATTTTTAATTACCATGAGTGACTGCTCTTGTTTCTGAGATGTACAATATGAGCTGCAATTCATGACACAGACACATTCCAATTTCTTAGGCACCTCTGAAAATGTTGTAAAGAAATGCCAACAATGAAAGCTTTATCAATACTATGTAATAAACTTTGTTGTAATAAAAAAATGAAATCCACTTGGGATGTTGGATTTTAAGCACGAGGACTGCTAGCTTTGCAAAGGACTGTAAGAAAACTAGATCCCTTTCTTGGTAAATAAGCTACTGATTATACTTAAGCTTTTTACAGGTCCTTGGATTGGAAAAGTGATAGAGGCTACTTCAAACCCGGGTGAAATACATTCTCGGACTAGCTGGGGGTGACTGACCACTGAAGCAACCTCTGCTATCGTGTCCACTGACACAGGTGACTCACAGCACACATGATTTTTAGCATTTGTACACAATAGTCCTCCTCCCTGAAGTGCTCCGTTGTTGACAGATGGGCAACCCCAGTGGGTGTTTCATTCCATGCTGGTAATATCACAGGTGAATAAGAATACTCACCTCCTACAGTTCTTTTTCTTCTTTGCATTCCTCCTAAAGAACCAAATGCAGTTTATGTTTTGCATAACTGAGTAAAATGTTATCCATTCAAAGAACATAAGCGTGATTTTAGAGAAATCAAAGCAAAAGTCCTTCATCCTTTTCTGATAGTGATCAAAAGTGGTTGTTCACAGAATCACAGAGTGTTTGAAGTTGGGAAGGACCTCTGGTGGTTGTCTGGTCTGACCTCCCTGTTCAAGTATGACAACTTAGAGCTGGTTGCCTAGGACTATGTCCAGACAGCTTTTGACTATCTCCAAGGAAAGCCACAACTTCTATGGGTAACCTGTGCCAATGCTCGGTAACCCTCAGAATAAGAACAAGTATTCTGATGTTCAGATGGAACCACATGTGTTTCAGTTTGTGCCCCTTATCCTGTCACTGGACATCACTGAAAGACCCCAGCTCTGTCCTCATTGCATCTTCTCTTCAGGTGTTTATATACATTGATAAGGTCCTCTCTGAGCTTCCTCTTCTCCAGGATGAACAGTCTCAGCTCTTTAGCCTTTCTTTCTATGTGACATGCTCCAGTCCTTTCAGCATCTTCGCGGCCCTTTGCTGAACTCTCTCAAGTAGCTCCATATCTCTTTTGTACTGGCAAGCCCAGAACTGGACCCAGCACTACAGGTGCTGGCCTCACTAGTAGGGAAGGATCACTTTCTTTGACCTGTTGGTAATACTTTGTCTAATGCAAGCCAGGATACCTTTATCTTGTTTTGCATTAAGGATGCTTTGCTAGCTCATGGTCATCTTGGTGTCTGTGAGGATCCCCAGGTCCTTTTCTGCCAAGCTGCTTCCAATAGGGTCATGCCCAGTGTATACTGGTGCCTGAGGCTGTTTGTCCCCAGGTGCAGGACTTTGTTCAGGTCCTTGTTGAGGTTGCTATCAGTCCATTTCTTCAAACTGTTGAGAACCTTCTGGATGGCAACACAACTGTCTGGCATATCGGGCACTCTTCCAGTCTTTTATCATCATCAGACTTGCTGAGGGTACACTCTGACCCATCATTAGAAACACAGAAACATAGAAATATGTGGGTTGGAAGGGACCTCTAGAGGTCATCTAGTCCAACACCTGTGCTGAGAGCAGGGACAGCCTCAACTAGAGCAGGGTGCTCAAAGCTCTGTCAAGCCCCACCTTGAATGTCTCCAGGGATGGGGCCTCAACCACCTCCCTGGGCAACCTGTTCCAGTGTTCTATCACCCTCATGGTAAAGAACTTCCTCCTTATTTCTAATCTAAATCCACACCTTTCTAATTTAAACCCATTGCCCCTCATCCTTTCACTCCAGGCCTTTGTAACCAAGCCCTCTCCAGGCTTTCTGTCAGCTCCCTTCAGGTACTGGAAGGTGGCTATGAGGTCTCCCCAGAGCCTTCTCTTCTCCAGGCTGAACAATCCCAGCTCCCTCAGCCTGTCCTCGTAGGAGAGGTTCTCCAGCCCCCTGATCATCTTCGTGCCCTCCTCTGGCCCCGCTCCATCAGGTCCATGTCCTTCCTGTGCTGAGGGCTCCAGAGCTGGACACAGTGTTCCGGGTGAAGTCTGCCCAGAGCAGAGTAGAGCAGCAGAATCCTCTCTCTCCATCTGCTGGCCACAGTTCTTTTGCTGCAGCCCAGGATGCAATTGGTCTGCTGGGCTGGAAGCACCCACTGGCTGCTCATGTCCAGCTTCTTATCCACCAGCACCCCCAAGTCCTTTTCTGCAGGGCTGCTCTCTGTCACCTCCTCCCCCAGCCCGGATTGATAGTGGGGATTGCTCTGGCCCAGGTGCAGGACCCTGCACTTGCTCTTGTTGAACCTCATGAGGTTCACCTGGGCCCACCTCTCCAGATTGTCCAGGTCCTTCTGGAATAATTGACTACATTATAATTGACTACAAGTTAAAGGCCAGTAAAGAATTAGGCACACAATAAGCTAACCTTGCACTATGCGAACTAGCACAAGTGTAGGATCTGGTCTGCTCTGTGCCTCATAAATCACTGGAACAGTAAGACCAGAAAGCAATATCCAATGGTTGTTTCATTTACCCCTTGCACAAAGGTGGGATCAGCTGCACCAGTGTCATTCCTTACAAAAGTTTGTCCACTCTGTTTTTTCAAAAACATTCAGGAATGTGAACTCCTCAACTTCTCAGCAGCCTGCTCCTAACATTCTTAACCATGAGAATTTTTTTTTCTTCTATGTCTAATCTAAGTCTTCCCTGATGCAATGAAACCCTCATTGTCATACATAAGTCAAGGAAGAGATTATGTCATAGCCATCTTTTATATATCCTTCTGTCTTTTCCCCTCACTACTAAACCTTTCCAGATATTCTTGTCTTTCTTCTTCAGCCATGTTTATGTATTCTGTTTGCTTTGTTCTCCAATCTCACTAAATTCTTAATCACAGAGAATTACTACAATTACAGAATACACAGAAACCTCTGTCTGAGCTCTGTAGAGGTATAGGCCTTTCTTATGCTAGATCAGGATCTTTGACTCAGAATGTTCATTTACATTTTGAGCAGGAAAAAAATAGATAAATAAATCTGAGCACCTGGACTTCAGCATCTTCTGATTGCAAGTGTCACTGGACCTGATCCTTCTGTGTTTGCAGATTGAAATTCATTAGAATGCCAACTCAATCCCACTATGAGTGGGAGTTTAAACACCAGAATCCGCACCAAATGATATCATTCTACTTTTGCCCCAAGTGCTATTATGCCCATACTATATTCTGATCTGCTTTGATATGCTGCTTTTTTGTGAAGGGTTCATTTCCTTATTAGACACTTTAAAATTCTTTCAGATAACATGTCATCGCCTGCTGACCCTAGTGATAAATTTCACCAGGGTGAATTTCATCTTGGAAAAACAGACATTTGAATTCTGACCTTTGTTATGTGATAGGAATGTCTAATATCTCATCATCTCAATCTGTCATAATTTAAGAGCAAATAAATTAACAGAACTTGTTATTTATTCAACAGTGCAGTGTTAAACCCTTGCCTTTGCAGTATCACTTCAATAACTCCTTTCCCACAAAAACCAAATTTCTTAATTGATCCTCTGAATTCTCATTTTGTCACATATAACTAACTTTTCTCTATGTTTGTTTTTAATTTTGATCTTGCTGCACTTCCAACTGATGAAATAATTCCTTCCTGCTTTGAACTAAGTGATCAAGAGGACTACTCCACATCATTCATCTCAGAAATATAGCTTGATAATAAAGTCGTGCTTTGATAACCAGGCCACCGTGGAGTTTTTTGGGAGGAAGGAACTGAAAGTTAAAGCAGTGGCTCCCCTGAAATCTCTTCTTCACAAATGTCACTTACTGGTAAGTTTGTTAGGCCTGATCATTTTGTTCTAGCTGATTGCTACTGGTCATTTTATTGCTAACATCACACAGCTATACTTAAGACACATTTAATAACTTCCACCAGTCTCTCTGTATTGACTTAAATAAATTACAGTATCATCCCAACCTCCAGCAATTAAAGGCAGAGTGAATATTTCAAAAGCAACATCTCCCAGTCCCTCAGCTACCTCTAACTGTGATGATCATTCAACACAGGGCAGCAGAGTGCCATGCTTACAGCAATATTAGCTCAAACCCTGAAAACAGTGAACATTTAATCAGCATCAGTGTTGTGCTTACTCAATTCACAGTTCAGAGTGAACCTGTGCAGTACCAGCTCTGTATGTAGAGTCATTAATAGATATGGATATGCTCTGGTTTATTTCTCTTTAGCCAAAGGAGTATCTCTCAGCTCCACATTCATCACAGGCCACTATTCATCTAAACTGCCTTTTTGTACTTCCCAGTTCTGATGGAACAATTCTTCCTATGTTGATGCCCTGACTCCCTTGGGAAAGAAAATTAGGATGGGATCCAACTGGGAAAGAAAGTGTCTAGGTTAGAACTCAACCACTACATTCTTACAGGTTTTCCAGGCTGAAAGTAAAGTACTAGGATTGCGGGAGATAAGCATAATTTATTCCTGTGTTCTTTTGGATACTTGCACTTTCCACGCAATCCTTAATTAAGAATGTCCCCCGCTGCAAACACCTCAGCACTGTCTGTATATGCCAGTGCAACCTTTTGCTATCTTTCCTTGAAACAGTCTATGCACATTCATCTTCTCAAGAATAGCTGTTGTAGCCACATGAAAAGGGAAGGGGAAGGGGAAAAAGGAAAGGAAAGGAAAGGGAAGGAAAGGAAAGGAGAAAGGAGAAGAAAGGAGAAAGGAAAACTCCTATTGCCAAGGCTCCTAGGCTTTTGCATTTGTCATTTTTTTTCCCCCCCTTGTTTTTTATTTTTCCCCTGTTTTCTCCCTTGCTTTCACAGCTTTTGAGGCAGAAGTAAGCATAGCAATAGGGTCTCTGACCTGCTGCTCATACAAGGTTCCACTGGTATCCTTGGCATCCAACCCATAGCTTTATTTGACTTTTAATGTTTTGTACCAAATGTATGTTCTTAACTTGAAGATTACAAATGAGAGAGACATTTTCTCCCTAAAAGATTCAAAATGGTTTTGAGACTTCCAATTCGGAGAGACATTTTCTCCCTAAAAGATTCAAAATGGTTTTGAGACTTCCAATTCAGAATGGTTTAGATCATTCACTGTAGGTAAAGGCTGCAGGACTGGAATTAATTTATCTTACTGGCTGAATCTGCCCTGTGATAAAATTTGGCTAATGGGATGATAGAATTAAAAGGAATCAGTTCACTTTCTCTGAAGAATCTTGCACTTGAGAAGACATTCTGAAGAAAATAAGGGAGATCTTTTTTTTTTTGTGTAGAAAATAAGAACTGACCCAGAATATACCCAGACAGACCTCGAACAGTAGGTATTTCAGGAGCCAGGTTTAAGGTGCAGTGATATTTAATTTGTCAGTTCAAGATTCAAGTTAAAGACTGAAACCTTCCCAGAAGGGTCAAGCAATTCAAAAGATTATAGGTGAAAAAAAGGATGTTAAGAAAACTTGTTACTATTTCTACCAGAAATATTTGTATCAGAAATATTCTCTGCAAAATATTGCTGGCTGCAGTGTCCCATTTACTTTTCAAACTATCTGCTTGACTTTCCACCACTTTGTAGATTGGAGGGGAAGGAGAAAGGGAGAGTGGAAATTTCATTCTACAACAAGGACCATTTTTTGTGCAAATATATTTCAAACATTTCTTGGTCCTTTTATAGCAAATACAGAATGATATTCACTGCAGTATAAACTTGAACGTTATATCCAAGTTTGTGAAAAAGTCAGGAAGGACCCAGGCAAATGCAGCACTGCTTGACCACTTGTACTGATTGTGTAAATCAGTAGCTTATCCATAGGCACAATAGGAGTAGAGGCAAGGGTTAAAGAGCCCAGCTGGTTTGCCTCTGCATCTGCCTTTCAGGTTGCTGCAAACATTGGAAAAAGCCCAAGGACAGAGAAGTTTCACTTTTCCAGCAAATTCTTACTGTTACAGACTCATACAGAAACAATCCCAGTTCTTTGTGTCCTCCCTTCAGAACTGTGAGTTAACCCAGTATCATTACATCTTCAAATTCTCTCTCATTCTCTTCCTCACGAAGAAGATATTTCAAAGCTTCAAAAGATACACCTAACAGAAGCCTACACTTTAAGGACTTAGGCTCAAATCCACCTACCTTCCAGCTGGCTCTCCACAAGGTGAGAATAATAGAGGAACCAGGGAAGGGCTCGGATCTTGCAAGGCAAGATCTTCTGGCCAGATACCTTAAGAATTCAGTCATCTTTCCCAGTAGGTATTTCTGCCAAAGGAATGTACTGAAACATTAGACACTGTCTGATACTCTTCAGGTGTGTCTTCCTTGTGTTTGCTGTGTGAACTTGCAGAGATTCATTAACGGCCACTGGTGATGAAACACTTTGACACCTCTGTGCCTGGATACATTTCAGAGAAGCCAGAGTGCATTACTCAGTTTTCACTGCAGATCCTCTGAGGAAAGAAACTAATATTTGTGAACTTGCTGGCTCCATCATGTGTCCTCTAGAGAACACTGCAAGGGGGAAAACACTTCTTGGATTTTTCACATTTCTAAGCTTAGAACTGAAAACATGTCTGTTTTAAAACAAACATTTTGAGTTACAAAAGACTGTGCAATGCCTGTGATGACTACACCTGCACTGCCTGGCTGTGACTGAAAAGGTACACCTGTTCTTTATGATAAGAAAATCAGAGTTAACAGATTATCTTTGGGTTTGCTTTATGTTGTCAAATCTGGACTAAATTTTTTAAATTGGTCAGTATTTTAGAATAAAGACAATTGTAGTTAACAGATTGAAATATGGCTGCTAGATTCAGCATCACGCCTGACTCAAGTTCTTTTTCATTAGCTTGCTATGGTTTTGTGCAAGTCACATAATTTTCTGCCTTGGTTTATGTGCCATTAGGACTTTGTTCCATGAGAATAGAAGGTATATTTGTGCAGGTCATGACAGAGATTTGGAAGCTTTCGAAGGAAATTATTACATGTCTTGTTACAATGATCCCAGATAAAACCTCTGAATAAGGTCAATAAGAAATAGAAAGTGTTATTATTATTATGTACTCAGATAAACATTAATTAATATTTTCATTTAAAGCTAATGTTACATTATTAAGTAACAAAATTAAAATTAATTGGCTAATACTTATTTGTAGATTTTTATGACAGAGAAGTAGAATCAGTGACATCTTTCAGTATTATGTACTTTGATGAAAGAGAAAGTACAGGAGGCAGTTATGTGGGAAATGTTCAGAAGGTATATTAGCTGCCATTTCTGCTGGCCTAACATCGTTAACATCACACCCTATAGGCAGCACATTTAGGAATTAATGTGCAGATGCAGTTAATTGTGAGATTCTTCTCAGTAAATGTAGATGTCAACAGATACAGGATTATCTATCTAAAATAATCTGCCTAGGTTCTCTTTATAGTCATAGGAAAGCAAGCATCTTTAAGGAGTGCACCATCCTATTCTGAGACAACAAACCAAACTATATCACACAAAGTACAGTCCAAACCTTTCCTACCATTTCTCTCCAGTAACTACAAAAGGAGGTGCAATGACTAGTCCAAATGCTGACACTGAGACTGTAGCTATCTAAAGACATCAAAATTCAGAGTATATACACATGGGACTTAATTCACAGTTCTACCAGAAACGTATCAGGTGATCTTTAATAATTCACTCACTCTGTTGTGCTTTCATCACTTGCACAAAGGTAATCATGAGATTTCTTCATTATGAAGACCTTTACAGTACTTAAGTGAGGGGAAATATTTAATCTCTAGAAATAATGTTATAATTATTAATTATTATAATAATAACAACTTTTCTCTTTTTTTTTTTTCAGGTGACTCACTAAGGGGAGTGCCTTTCTCATTTCTCTTCTGAAAATGTCTGGTTTGGTTTTAGCCAGGTGCCAAAGATGAAATACTTACTGCATTCACTTCTTATCAGGTAAACTTCCTCCAAAAATATTGAAGATCATTACACACATAATGTGGTATTAGTCATCAAAATATTTAATTTGTGCATCACTACATTTTGCTTATTTTCATAGCATGTTTGCTTTCAGCATAACAGAGGCATAAAAAATAAAAGACTGGATCTAAAGTCAATCTAGAAATCCTAAGGAGGTGTTGCATCCTTTTTATTCCCCTCAAAAAAAACTACTAATTATATATTTACCAAGTAACACAATGAATTACAGCAAAAATGGGAGAAGGGGGAGGTAGAGCCTCTCACCTGGCCTTGAGCCAGACCTACAGGTATCCTGTGAGCTGTGTGGAAACCAAAGCATGACCTTTAGTTATGTAACAATTGGAGCACTAAGTGATCTGAGTGCCTTTAATTAGTTTGTCATTGCTTAGCATAAGAACAAAGGAATACTTAAATAGATATATTAGATATATGATATTACTAACATAGTAACACATATTCTTGCTTCTGACAATACAGATTCCATGTCCGGCTCACAGTAAACAGCTCTACTCCTTTTAGATGGTGTAAACTACCACCCAAAACCTAGAAGTGGCTGTATCTGAGTGGTGGGAAACTCCAGGATATTCTCTGTTTTGGCAAGAGGATCGTCTCAGAAGTCTCATTATACAAACATTGCACTAAAGAGCAAAGGTGTCACTCTTAGGTCAACACAAAAGTTTGATTGCTAATAAATTACATAACACAGGAGCAGTCAGTTATCACTCTCAAACTTAGAGATTGACTGGTTTTCATCTAATCAACAAGTCTGGGGGATGAATACAGGGGCGGAAAAAAAAAAAAAACCACAACCAAAAAATGGTTGCAATATCTTGAGAAGATGGATTAGTGTGAAAGTGTCACGGGTTAGGGTCAGGGCAGCCCCTTAGACCTATAACAGATGCTCTCTGTTAACCCCCCTCCCTCCCCAAGGGAGGAAGAGAAGGGGAATAAGGGAGAGAGACTTAGTGATTAGAAAAGGACACTAGCACAGCTTGAATGAAAATAATAATAAAAAGAGAATATATACAAATATATAAAAAAACAGTATGGAACCCAACCCCGCTGATGGCAATTACATCACCGTCACCACTGATGTTGTAGAGCAGGTACCAGGGGAGTCCCAGACTGGGACCAGCAGCAGATGGGAGCTGTGTTCAGGAGCTGGATTCTGCTACTGGATTCAGGACACACTGATTGTGATCAAAAGCAGAATGGACAGAGTTCTTCTTGGATGCTCCAAGGAAGGAGCCGAAAGAGGACCTGAGCCAAGCCAAGCAAAGCTGGCAACGAGGGGAGAAGAGCCCAGGACCCTCAGAGAGAGCTATAGACCCTCTAGATCCCTCTGCTTTTTACCAAATGTGACATATATGGGATGGAATCCCTCGTTGGTCAATTTGGGGTCACCTGCCCTGTCCCCTCCACCCTGCAGGTGCTGCCTTTCACTTTCCTGCACCCCCCAATGTGGTTGGTGCACAAGATCCAGCAGTGGCCTTGCTCTGCACACCAATCCTTGGTAGTGACTCTGCCCAT
>JANHFX010012168.1:0-16126 GCA_027560015.1 Chloroceryle amazona | reverse complement strand
GACCACTACCCCCTGGATACGACCATCCAACCAATTCCTTATCCACTGAACAGTCCACCCATCAAATCCATATCTCTACAACTTGGCAGGTAGGATGCCTGCAGAAGTCCAGATAGCTCGTGTCCACAGGTCACCCCTTGTCCACTGATGCAGTCACTCTGTCGTAGAAAGCCACTAGGTTTGTCAGGCAGGATTTCCCCTTAGCGAAGCCACGCTGGCTGTCCTTGATCACCTCCCTATCCTCCTCATGACCATTAGGGACATGAATAAAGTTACTGAATGATACTGAACCTAGTATTGACAGCTGGGCAGCATGGTGCATGGTGTTACTGGCCTCCAAGTAGAGGTGAGTCTGACCAGCCTGTATTTCCCTGGGTCCTCCTTATTGCCCTTCTTGAAGATAGGAGTGACATTTGCTTTCCTCTAGTTCTCAGACACCTCTGACTGATCAAAGATTATCAAGAGTGGTGTTACAGTGACATCAGATAGCTGCTTCTACACTCATAGGTGCATCCTATCAGGGCCATGGCATTGCATGGTATCCAGGGTTCTTAAAATAAATGACAAAAATTATCTACCTATCTGTCTGGCTATCATCTCCTTTTAGTTTTAAAATTAAATGTAAAATTAACTGTCCTCTATCACTGTTTTATTTTAAACACCTATGTTATTATCTCTATCCCAAAACCATAAAAGCTTCCTGGTGCTATACTTTATGTTCATGCACACCAAATCTCACCAGGAATTGAGAAACACAGTGAGAGCAGTGTAAACTACGAAGATTTGCTGCTTTATCTGTATTAGAAGCTACTATTGATTTAAAATGCAGCTTCAAAAGTAAAGACATATAAAGCAATCTGTGTTGGTTGTAATATATTAAATATCCTCCTTACTCCTTCCCCAGCTACTCAGAGTTTAGTATTTCATCTTAATGTTCCCACTGATTACCATAAGCATGGATAATGCAGTTGACCTTATTAGAAGATTTCATTAATATTGTGATTCATCAGTTTGTTTTCATGATAAAATATATTTTTAATTATTACTATATAAAAATCTTTTATAGTAAAGACCACTTGCTCTGAACTCTACCTGTTTTAACATTTTTCATATGTGGGTAAACATTGCAGGTAGAGAAATGCAGCTATTTTCCACTTAAGATTCACTAAACCATTAGGAAAATGTCCGAGTTCAAACAAAACCTCTTCATGTTATCAAATGACTTATAATTTTTCTATTGTTGTAGCTCAACATGTTGTTCTCATTATCCAATAAAGTGAAATATTTAGTTTGGCAACCACAAAAGCCGAAAGATCAGAGAGAAAAATGTCAATTATTAGGAAGACAGAATCTTCAGCTCTAAGAGGTGACTCCTTAGCTGTCATAAGGAGAGCAAAGCCACTGCGTCATGAACTCACTTATATTCCTGTCCTCAAACAGTGAGATGGATGAATATTGCCTGTGAACTTATCAGCTCTCTCTGCTGCAGACATTTGGGTCCAGTGCAGCTAGACCCACCAGAAACAAGTTCTCTATGCTAATGAATCCTGTAGCCACATCTTCCAAAGGACTCTCCGCTGGTTCAGAAATTCATGACCGAATTATCTGAGACACCCAGGGTTAAGGCTACGGCTCTAGACAGAATCACAGAATGATTGAGGTTGGAAGGAGATTCTGGAGGTCATCTTGTCCAATCACCCAGCTCAGGCCGGGAAGACACTGTGGATCCTTACCTTAAATTTCCTCTGTGCACTGTACACTTGAATGTACATTTCAATATACAGTAGGTGACTTCACAGAGGCTCGGCCATGAAAACAATGCTCACAGTCAGAGGCACAGGATAACAACATTTGAGTCACCATACCAGCAAAGACAGTTTCAAAGGTACTAGGATTTTTTGCTAAACAAAATAATGGTCTAAAAGCACGTGCTTACTTCCAATTGTTTTGTCTTGACTGTATGTATTTGTGTTCTGTCACCTAACTTGGTATGGTATCCATAATATATTGCTAACATAAATGATTTGAGCTAAGAGTAAGCATGAAGTACTTATTTAGTTTTTATTAATAATGTACTGTCCCCGGAGAGCAATATTGCTTGTCTTCATCTTCTTTCTGTCTCTGAACTTCACAGCTGATTGTCATTCATAGGCCTATTTTAGACTGTGATTTCCCTGTAGCAATTATCTTGCCTTTTTATTTATCTGGAAAGTGTTGCAGGAATGATACTGCATGTGATAAATAGTGGTGCAACACTAAAGATGAGATGATGCACGTCCTTTTATCACAAGACAAAGGTGCTTTATTTATGATCCTACATTGCTGTTCTCCTACTGGTGTGATTATGTTTTTCTTCACATAGAATCAAATGTGAACTGGAAATGAAAAGCTGTACCAGAATCTTTGTGAAGCAAAGTCATAGGAATATCTCAGAGTAGCCTACAGGCTAGACTTCAGATAGGAAACGATGGGTAGATCCAACCTTAGCATTTTCCTTTGTGTAGATTCTCAGGTATATCAGAAATTGATTTACTGCTTATACTAAAAGCGTAATGATGCCGTAACAACAGAAATAAAACCTAAAAAAAAATAATCATTTTAAAGTGGACTTCTTAAAAATCAAAATTTCAAAATACAGGACCTTCATCTTTGATTCTGTGGAAGAGAAACTTCTTTAGGAAGAGACCATTCTTAAGAAAACTACTCTTTCTCTTGTAGCATTTATTACTGGTGCTTTTTAAAGTATTTATCAAACTACCAAATTCAAAAATACTGCATAAGATGAAACTGAGGATGATTTTGTGTGTTTGGATAGACTTCTGTATGTTTCTTCCCCATGGCAGTAAGCTCCTTGGGGAAGGAATTATCTCTATTACGTGGAGTTTAGTGCACTATAAGGTATTGTGGCAAAAGTTAATAAATTGCTAGCACTTATTTAGTAAGCTTTCTGGTTTTGATATCACATGATATTTACCTAGTAGCTTGATGTATGGACAATACTGTGCTATATGATAAGTTAGTGATCAGACAGAAAGAAAACACTAAACCTCTATTTCTGTATTTTTAAAGGATTTGCCATTCCTGTTGCTGAGAAAATTCAAATCTTTCCACTTTCTTCTAGGTCAGAGGTATGTTTTATCTATATTGACCTACAGATATACCAACCGCACAATTATCAGTCGGAGCAGCAGTGAAGGACAACACTGATCGTATCTTCTTTGATGAGGAAGACCATTTATGTATGGGTTCATGCCAGGCTCCACACTCTCTCTGTAAGAGAACGTGCAATGGTGGCTTTCTGTACCTGGAATATAGATGGATCAGCATGACAGCATTTTTTTTCTTCATTAGTGTGCTCAGAAACAGGCACTTCAAGGGAGGTAGGAGAACCTGATAGCTTCTCTGATTAGCATGGAGGCAGGGAAATGTAATTCAAGGCTGGCTGCTGACCAGTTTGTATTGGGCAAAGGGCTTGGGTGGTCCAGATGGTTGGGAGGATGGGTGCCATGTCAAGTGGTGCTGGTAAGGAAACTATTGCACCACAAACCATTGAAACTTTGGGGCAAATTCATACTCATACACAACAACCTTCTGACAGTGGGGCATGTGTCCTGACAGTTATTGGAATGGTTACCACGTAACTTGTCAACGTTGCATAGAAACATACTGTATGTTGTGCTGGTGCCACACTGGAAATATTTACAGCATTCAGGCCACCTGGAAATGTTTAATGTGCTTTTAAGTCTTTTTCTTAAAAAGAAAACAAATCCAAAACCCAAACCAAACTAATCAACCAAACAAAAACAACAACCTACTCACCCCTACGTTTCTCATAGTTAATTTGAGTTCATAGATTTCTGTCTCTCAGGGGTAATCTCTAACAGCTGGGCATCTAGACAGAATAGTAAAAAAAAAAGAAAGAGAAGAGCAAGGAAGGGTGAGAGTGATGTTACTTGTAGATGGTGTTCTTCAATAACTGATTATTTTCTGTGGTTTCTGCAGATGTGTTGACTATTTGACCAGCATGATGTGTCTGTCACCATAATAAACTAATTGAGCATTTGAATGGCAATGACCCACAGCTGTATGTAGTATGGCAGGTTTCACCACCTGCTCTGCCTGCAGTTTTCACCATGCTCACTTGGGAATTTTGAGGCTGCTCAAACTCATTTCATCTGTGTCACAGTTTAGGGTCAAGGAGGCCCCTTAGACCTATAACAGACACTCTCTGTTAACCCCCCTCCCTCCCCAAGAGGGAAGAGAAAGGGAATAAAGGAGAGAGACTTAGCAATTAGAAAAGGAAACTAGAATAGCTTTAATGAAAATAATAATAATAAAATAGATTATGTACAAATCTATACAAAACCAGTACCAAACCCAACCCCCTGATGGTAATTACACCACCGTCACCACTGATGTTGTAGAGCAGGCACCAGGGGAGCCCCAGACTGTGCCCAGAAGCAGATGGGGGCTGCGTTCAGGAGCTGGATTATGGTGCTGGATTCAGGAACACACTGACTGGGATCAAAGTCAGAACAGACAGAATGCTCTGAGGAAGAAACTGAAAGAGAATCTGAGCCAAGCCGAGCAAAGCTGGCAAAGTGGGCCAAGAGGGGAGAAGAGCCCAGGAGCCCTCAGAGAGAGGGCGAGCAAGCGAGTTATAGACCCTCTAGATCCCTCTGCTTTATACCAAATGTGACATATATGGGCTGGATAACTTGTTGGTCAGTTGGGGGGTCACCTGCCCTGTCCCCTCCACCCTGCAGGTGCTGCCTTTCACTTTCCTGCACCCCCAATGTGGTTGGTGCCCAAGCTCCAGCAATGGCCTTGCTCTGCACACCAATCCTTGGTAGTGACTCTGCCCATGGGGTGTTCTCACTGCCAGCAGCAGACACTGTGCAAACAGGCTGCTGACTGCAGACATTGAAGTGAGTTACAAGAACTGAGATGAAGAGTAAAATCACTGAGCAGAATGAGTTCTGTTCTCACTCAAACAAGGACAATCTGTGACCCTCTTTATAGATTTTCATCATGTGTGATACTTGCCCCAGGGGAGACAGTTCTTTTCAGAAACTTGTGTTGTAGGCAAAAGTAATAGACCATCCATTACCCTCTTCTTTCCACTCTCAGGTTAATGACTACATTAAGTATTAAACAGGGTTCCATCTCCAGAATGCCTGTATAAGTGATTTTACATTATCTCATCCAGCCCTTCTCTGATTTCTTATCAAGTGTGTTGATTCTTTCTAACATAACTCAGTAAAAACCAATTGAATTGAGAACCATTAACATAATGTTTAATATTAACCTTCCTCATCCGTGAGAGAAGAAGCTGCTGAAGATGGAAGGAAGAAAACAGGGATATGATGTGAAATTTTCCCTTATTAAAATTATTTCATATGCAGTTTCTGCAAGTTACTACCCAGTAGACATGGGCTGCAGTCTTGCTGGACGAATGACTGACCAATAAATGGAGCCTTTTGTACAGATTGGGATTAAGTTCATAAACAAAGAATCAAGGTTAACAAATGACAGGACCCATGTGTGGTAACACATGCTGTTCCTCCAAATCACCAATGCATTTATTTGTTATTGCATGTTTTGCTGTGTGCTACACATCATGTTTGAATCACAACAGTTCCAGGCTGTGATGTCCACAGAATGCCCTCTGTTTCATTTGTCAAGATGAAGTATAAAATGAGGTAGTAAGAAAAAGAGACATGGTAAGTGGTGTAGGGTGTTTAACTACGTTTTCCTTGTTCAATACTGATTACTAGCTAGTTTGGAACAGCATGTAAAGGAGAATGTTTTCAAGATGCTGTATCTTTTGTGCTGCTAACCTAGGATTTGCTCAAATACCAGGAAAATCTGCAGTATAATATAGCCCAGCAGCTGAGGAAGAGCCTTACAAACTTCCACTGCAGAAGCCAACATTCATTTTGACCGACGTTGGGTATAACTACTTCACTAATGGTACTATATAGGAGTTATTATATATCATACATCCTGGTTTGGATGTTAGCAGCTTTTTTATTTTGGCATCCAATCCATGAAGAAGAGATCTTAGGTTCTCCTCTAAAAGGTATCATCTAAATCCTTTTAAAAGATTCATTGGGGATGACCAATGGAAGATCTCCACCTCTGTTAGGAATATTTTACAGATGTAGCCAACATGAAAATGAGGACTTCAGTGGGGTTATTCTTGATTTATTATAATGTTAAGAAAAGGTGAATCAAGAGGGCTGCATTAAAGCAGAGTCGGAGCAAATGTTCTGTATACCAGAAACCAGTCACACCCATATAACCATCTGTGTAGTTATGAAACATTTGACACTTTTACATCTCAGTCCCTGACAGAAACCAGACAGTCTACTGTTGTTTCTATGAGCAGAAGAAATTAATGTATCTTTTTGTTATCTCCATCTTCTGGACTACATAGGTGCAGTGAGCACAGATCTAATGCACAGACCCAGCTTGCAGAGTTGCAACCGTGATGAATGAATGACCAGAGGTTGGAAAAAACCCTAACTTAAGATGTCACAAAAAAAGAACAGACATCTGTTAGATAGCTGTGAGGGATCTATCATGAAACAAGGTCCTTTGATTTCATTAGTCCACTCTGCTGCTGCCCACCAATTCCCAGTGCAGGTTATCTTAGAACTGTCTGAATCTGCAACCTCTGCATGGCTCCTGGAATGTGCTGCTGTAGGCTGAACCCCACATGTCAGGAACGAGGTGCACTGATGGGACTGCTGAACACAAAAGACTCTTTGATGGAGCTTCATTGCTTTAAACCCAGTTATACAATCACCACAGAGGGAACTTCGTTTTCAGCTTCCTTGAGCTTTCACCATTTAATTGTAGTCTAAATGTGTCACATAGAGATTTTATTTGTAATCTAGTATCTAATCTCTGTGAATTTAATGTAATAATGTGTTTGGGTTTTTTTTTCTACTCCTCATTCCTCTCATTTCACCTCTGGCTTGGTCTACCCACTATTACATCTGTAGTCAATCATCCTTACCAAACTAACTAGATAAACTATCCTCTGAATGTCAGAAGAAAGCAGTCTGAAATGATGATTTAGAGGAACGATGCTTACTTGGGTCAGGTAAAACACATAAACCCCAAGGAGGTATTATCATACTTTCTTTATCTCCACTGAATTACATTCCTCTTGTCACCCACTTTGGCATTATTGTCACCCTTCACGGACAAATCACCAGCAATTAACACCAAAGTAAAATGGTGAGATAACATTTGCTATTTTGTTGTCATTATTCTGTGGCTGGTACATAGGAAACCACAAGCAAGTGACTAAATGAGCTTGAAGATTAGAATTTAATGGCAAATAAATAAATAAATAAAGGATAACAAAATGCCATGTATTTGGTAACACCTTGCAAATAGGGCTGTTTGTTCTATAGAATCACCAGACAGATTTTGCTTAGTATTTATCTTCATTTGTTGTTAACTGGAACGGGCTATGAAAATCACAGAGGAGACATACTGTCTATATAAATTTAAAAAGCCATTTTTCCCCTTAAAATCTAAATACCAGTTAAAAAGAGTAATTCAGAGCAGATTTAATTGGTATTTAAACACACGAACATTAGCAATTAGTAAAGCATCAGCAGGGGGAGAAGAACAATTACTGCACCCAGTCGAATTGATCTTTTTAGAGGAATTAAAAAAAAAAAGAGTCAAATTTAACAAGCTGCTTGCAGAAGGAATTTTTATTTATTTTCATAAACGTGTTTATTTGAATGAAATTAATTCCCATTGGCAGTTGGGCAGAATCAGTTGGTTTTCTCCTATTTGTGTATATTGTTGGGGAATATCAGATATTGTAAACATTAACAGCTTGCCTGCTTGGCTTAATGATCATACTAGTATGATAAAGGATGACAAATTAATAGTATTTTTACTTATGTAAAATAGCAATTGTCCACGGGTTTTCTCAGTATGTTTTTCCACTTAGTTACTCAGATATATTAGGAGAAAGACCTGATTTGCCTCCTCCTTTCTTTTCCTTTAACAAATTATTAGCAAAAGAGTGAAGGATATTTGAATATGGACACCCCTTTGATCCTTCTGAAAGTCAATAAGCATGCTGAGAGCTTATCGTGCAAGTCTGCAAATCTCTCATAGCTGAGAGGTGAAAAGTAGGATACTTTGAACTAATTTTATTGCTCCTGCATCTCAACTACTTTGACCAGGTGGTTGTTGATGCATTAGTCCTTCAAAGTCTGTGACTGATGAGAGATACTGGACATATTTGTGAGAATTTGGCAAGCTGATGCTCATTCCTGAGTTTACAGCTCTGGGTGCTACAGTGATGGGCGGCAGACCTGCTGCTGTAAGAGCCATTGCATGCAGTGTAATCTGGGCTTCATTCTGAGAAGTCTTCATGGAAACAGCAGACAGTGACTATCTGAGTTTGGAACAGAAGCTTAATCTTTTCCTAGTTCTTTTCCTTGCATACTTTATTTTATTTTAATTAGGACATTTATTTCAGGTTTGGGTTTTTGTTTTTTTTTTTTTATGTGATAAGTAAGTAAGGAAAGCCTAACTGTGCACAGAACTAAGGAAACACTCTTTCACACCAAAATACTATGTTATCTTCACAGAAAAAGTTGAATTATAGGAACAATCTAATTGTGGACTTCACAGGCAGGCACGGAGCTAAGACATCCCTAAAATTAATGTTATGGACTGTATTTTGGAAACAAAATGGTATATTCAACATAATTCTTTAATCAAACTGTCATGGCTAACCCATAGGATAATTTCAATATCACTGGAGACTTTCTGCATTTTTTATCTCAGAAAATTTTAGAAAAGGGGTGCAAGGTGTGTCTGTGATATTACTTATTCTAGAAATAAAGCAATCACATGGCCAAACCCAACATGTGCCAGAAACTCAGACAACCAGGAGGCCACATGGTGCTCAAGCATAGTTAGGAAGGAGCAGTTTCAAGGAGAGGAGGCATATGAGGACATATGTGAAGAGATACATTGGGAGAAATGTGAAGAGACACTGAGACACACACACAGAGGAGTGACTCCTGGGGAAAAGTGCAGCCAGGGTTGCACTCTTGGAAAGGGGCACTCCAGTCTCAAGGGTCCTGTGTGGTGGACTCAAGCCAGGGCAGATACACCCCCAAAAGATTGTTGTCTATGGAGTGATACCAAAAAGCACAGAGGAGTGGAGGAAAGTCAGTAAGAAGCATGAAGGAGCAGAAGAAATCCACTAGGAAATGGAGAAGAGCATGAAGAAACCACTACACTCCACTGCAAGCTCCTGGGCTGCCATCATCTTGCTGAATCAATTAGGAGGCACTGACTGTAAAGTATGGCCAAGAAAAGGGTTGTCAGGACTAGGAAGGTGCAAGAAGAGGTGATTGGTTTATATTAAGCCTGGAGAAGGCGTCTTGCCTAAGTGTTTTTTGTTTTGTTTTGTTTTGTTTTGTTTTCTGTTTTCTTTTACTTAATATGTAAATCAGTGATTACAAGTTTGTGTTTATTTGGAATAAATTAAATTAAATAAAATATCTCTGAGTTGAGACTGTTTTGCCTCCCACTGTTTATAGGACTTGTGAAGATGTGTGATAGTTGCCTTCTTGGCTGACAGCACAGGATTGAAGCAGAGATCTAAGAACATGTGAATTATAGTAACATAGTTTAGCATTAGTTTTATCCCTTTGTAGGTATTGTCCTGGAAAAGTTGCTCAGGTTTAGAATGAAACATGCAGCCAAAATGTTACAGAAATTTTCTGAAAAGAAGAAAGAGAATACTATAAGAAGATATGAATCTCTTTGGAAGAGTCCCAAGCCATATATATGTCATAGGGATACTCTTGCTTTGCAACTCAGGTCAGTGATTGTTGAAGTCATGCCCTGGGCAAGAGATCACTGTCTGCTCTGGAGTATGGTGCTGTCTCTCACATGGATCTACAGAATGGTTTCCTGAACTATAAATGCAAGCTGCTAACTAATAATTAAGGCTTTGTAGCAGGAGCACCAAAGTCATATCCTCTGCAGTGCAGTGCAAATTTGCACGTGTAGCACGTACTCCAGAGTGTGTCATACTTACAACAGGTGATTGTGTCCTAGTGTGAATGAATGATAGCAGATCAAAAATGGCTGTGTTCAACCTGAAGGGAATAGAAAGAACTAAAAGCAGAGAAGCTGAAAGAATGATAAAAACATATGAATATTTCTTTATAAGAAAACAACATAAAAAGATAAGGATAAGCTAAATTGATAGAGGAAATGTAAACAGAGTAAATAGCAAGGAATGAGGAAAAAAATTCAAACTAAAAACTCAAAGGAAAACAATCCAGAGGAATAAGTGTGTTACGATGGAGAGAAACAGTGAGAATGAGCATCTTGCAGAACTGTGCTAGGACCTGAAATGTAATAAATGGTATGATATTCAGAGATGGTGAACTGTGAATATTTAGCACCTCTGAAAACCAAGTCAAAGACTCCTGCTCAAGGGTGCTTTCTATTGTGTTTCTGTTCTATAACAAAGCTAGCCAGAGAGATTGAAGGGAAGTAAAATACATGAAAAGAAGTTTTCCAGCATCAACACATCAAACGTGATTGATCCAAAATAGAGCAAAGTACGACAATAAAAGAGAAGAAATGAGAGTCACTGTGCAAAAGAAATGCAAGTAAGTAGCTAGGAAGAACTATTGCTGGGGACTTCAAGTAAAGGAAAGATGAAAGCTGCCTTGAGCTTCATGAAATGCATTTTTCTTTCAGAAAGTCATTTCTTCTCTGTGGTCCTACCAGGAAGACCTATGTCTTCCATGCAGAATTCTGTTTGCAAAGCAGCTAGAACACCTCTGCTTTATTTTGACTTTTCTTTCCTTTTAATAAAACCTAGACCTTCCAGTGTGGTCATTCTTAATTTGTCTCTTTCTTCTAATCATTTCTTTTCTATTTTGTTCATCATCTCAAGCAGTCACGTTTCTTGGGTGACATCTGAGGACTGCTGCCAGGATTGATTCACGGAGGCAGAGAAAAAGGGTGGTGGTGTCAGGGTATATTCAAGGAGAACTATAAGCAGAGATGAGGGAATTCCGGTGATTGATTATTAATACAATCAGTATCTCTGAGTTGATATAGGACTTAACAGTTCATAAATACAAAGTGCATGACAATGAGGAGAACACTGGTTAATTGCTCATTTTTAGTGACCCTTTATTAAAAGGGCCAGCTACCAGCATCAGCACCATCCAGAGCTCAGTTTGCCTTCCTTTTGCCTGAGGTGTTGATGTGAGGTATCACTTGGGGTGATGTTAAAAGGAAAAGCAAAACATCTGCTGTGGTTTGGGCAGTGCTTCTGTCAGCTCCAAGCACGAATTCTCAAGTAAGATCTACTTTCTGTTATAAATGTCTCTTCTGCCAGCAGTGAGAAGGGAAGGGTAGGTAGGGAGGGTGACTTTATTGATGGGTAGTAGGAAGAACACTAAGCTCACAGAAAATAAAGCAAATACAAGCATTACCTATTTTAATGTAGAAATTAATGAACTGACACTAAGTATTATGTAAAACTTCACAATATGTTTCTTACTATACAAAAAACTTGCTATTCCATCATTCTCACAGTAACTTACATGTTTTGTCTTACACACATTAAAAAAAAAGATCCAGATTTGAAGTTTCAGATGCATGGGTTAGACTTCAAACTGAAAGAACCAGAGTGGAATTGAGAAATGTTAATTCTCTTCGAGGAACAGGACATCAAGGCAGATACTAACATTCCTAACAGGTCATATAACTTTGTGCACCACCACCCTGCAGTGCTGGGAATGTCTACACAGACATGCATACAAGACACATCACCTCTCTTTTATCTCATAAAAAAAAATCTGAAACTATACACAGAAGATAACCACTGTGAGCTATCATTACTATCATTGTTATTATTGTTGTTTCTTCTTCTTTTTCTTGTTCTATTAAATTCTGCTTATCTCAAGCCAAGGCATTTTGCCTTTTTGTCTCTCTTGTCCTTTCCATATCACCTGGAGCAGGGAGGGAGGGTGTGTGAGTGAACAGCCAAGTGGTGCTCAGCCCTTGGATGAGTCTAAACCACACCACTACAGCTGGGTTTATGAGTGTTATTTCCTAACACTGACAGTTTTGTCATAGCCTGTATTATGATAGATGGCCCTATATTCTTTAGCAGTAGTAACTGCTCAGTAGTTGGTAGGTCTGAAAGTGGCTACTATGGAAAGCAACCTTGCTTCCTTTTCCAAACAGTTCAGCACAGTCTTCTCTTTGTCACGAAGGGGTAGGAAAGGAGAGCTTTGCAGCTTGTGGTTATCCTGACACTTGCCTCCATTTTTTGAGACTCTTTTTTACCACTCTCTGACTCTAGAACACTTTTTTTTTCCAAAAAATTATTTCAGAGCACATCCCAGGCAGCCCTGCTTAGCAAGTTACTTTAAACATGCCATGTTTGTACCAATAGACAGAAAGGAAACTTGTATGATAAATGGTTAAACCAGGTAACTTATATTGCTCTTGAGAAAGAAATCCACTTCTCAGAACGTCTGTAGTCTTTCCCTTCTCAACAGTATTTTCTGGAATAGCAAACATAAGCTAAGACTGGGAGAAAAGCCCGATGTTTTTGAATTTCACATCAGGAACTGTGATGGGCTGGTTTGAACTATAAGGGACAGAGAATGTTGTTTACTTCATGGCATGAAGAGGACATTTTTAAGGACAGGACAGTCAATCATGATTCTCAAAATGAACTTGTTTTATTATATTTAAGAATTTTGTGCACCTTTCCATGGATTCCAACTCTTCTATCATTTGTAAATTAATATCAAAACCAAACAATTGATTGAAATAGTTGATTTATTAGAGGAACAGTGTAAAGATTGCTTTTTTCTCCAATTATTATAGTCACTGTGAAGAATCTGCACTTCTTCATTTAAGCCTTTCCTGAAGTGGGTCACACAGGGAAGCTGATTGATAAGGTGTTGGAGAATTGTACTTCATGGCTGAGAACCAGACCTCTATCAACTGTGGGAAGGGAGGTGTGCCACAAATAGAGCTGTCACTGCCACAACCCTGATATTAAATCTTTAAAACTGGCAAATTTACAGCCTGGAAGAAGGGGCAGGGGCTGATCCACTCATAGAGATTGAATATGGAAAGCAAATAATTTCAAACTGCAGTGAGTTGTTGGCAGGAGACTTGAACTCTAGTGAACAAACCTATCTGAGCTCAGCTGGGGAAAGTGTGTAGTTGTTCTGCCTTTCATCAGTTCAGTGACATGCTGAAAAGCATGCTAAATCTCCTAGTTCAGAGGCATTCAATTCAATCTTCTTTCTAATTTTTTTTTTTTTGAGAGCGTGAAACCATGAGAACAAAAAGAACAGATGTAACCTGCCTCTTTTGTGCCAAAAAATAGACAAAAGTAAAAAGAAAAAGAAAGGAAAAAACTGCCTAGAGAAGAAAGACACATGCACATGTAAAGGAGTAAAGAGGACTGCCTTCATTTGCATTTCATGCCCTTCATATACTGGCAAGTGGAGCAGGAGTCTTCTGACATTTTGTCAAGGAAACTGGAGTTGTTTGAGGTGTTGTGAAACTATGACATACTTTGAAGAAATTGTTCAAATCTGCTGTACACCAGAAGGATGATGCAATTGTATAGGTACGTCTAAGAGGTACTGTGATTATCAGCAGACATCATCAGTCCAGAATGAGCTGCAAGACATCTGGGGTTTTTCTTGCAACAAGGCTATAGCATGGATCTCTGCTGCCAATGCAATTCAGCTGAGTCAGCATAAATACAAAGACCTACATCTACCTAATCAAGGATAAAGTATGTGACTTTAAGTTTTGATAGTAAACAAAGTCTAACAGAATATAAGCAAGGTAGCACTTTAATATAGCACTTTATAATACAACCTGTCTTGTGCATTTTACTTTTTTCAGTACAGTTCGTTTGCTTTATCATAAATGTAGGAAAGTTATCTACATTACAGTATAAATCATTGAACAGCCTCTCTGAACCATGTGTGCCATTTCGATCGTACTATCTGGTTTTGTGTCTGCTCAGTGATATAATATTGGCTACGTCTGAAATGCTGAACTGCTGAAATCATCCTGTTCTCTGGCTCCCAAGACAGCTGAAAAAGTGTCTTTTTGGAGCAGAATATCAATGTCCATACCTCACAGATTTTACGAGTGACATCCCATACCCATCTTTTCTAATTTACAGTTTATTGACTGATGTCCTTAAGGAACTGTTTATAGTTTACATTTCCTTTAGTGTTTTTTTGTTTGTTTGTTTTCCTTATTTTTTTTTTAATAACCTATTCTTGTCAATTTCTGATTTGCTAAATTTTCTTGATAATTTCTGATTATGAGCTATACTTAGATCCCACGGCAGGATCAAATAAAAGATAAAAATTATGTGCTTCACCCCAAAGTATTTAGAAAAGAACATAGAGATGGTTGAGTTGGTATTTGGTTGATCTCAAAGAAGAGAATGAGTAAAGAGGGAGATATAATTTATGATTAGAACTTTGTGGGAAATAGTAAGAAAATGCCTTGCCCATGGATTGAACCCTAAACTTTACCAGGTAAAAAAATAGAGAATGAAAAAATAGCTGTACTTCACCTCAGAGTAGCTACTAGTTCAAAGTACTTATGCAAACTGAATGAGAACAGTCTTTGTTCCAGCTGATTCAAAACAGGGACTTGAACTTCATTGTCTCACATGCCAGGTACATATCATATCAGCTGTTGACCTTTCTGGTTGCTACTGTCATTTTTGTCTCTTAATTTTGATTAGCTATTTTATCTTTGCTGAAACTGATATGAACATTCTCACAAAAGAATTTAGTTTTAATGAACCAGAGCTTTCTAAAGAAAAAAAAAAAAAAGAAATTATTTCACTGGAATTTCCAAACAGTTCCATTTATTAGGAGGTATATACTACTATGCAACTCTGTAGTTACATTTACACTCAGAAAAAACACCAAATGAGACAGATACTATTTTCTGGGCCTGAGGCTACTTGCCATGGCAGAGTTTGCATTCACATGGCCAAACTCTCCTGCCCTTTTCCACAGTGGGCATGTTTGTTAGCAATGTTTCTCAGTCTGATTAACTCTAGAAATGTCCTGAGAGTGCTGATTGACTTAGCCTGAAACTGCACTAAACATTTAATAGCATGGAAAACTAGAAGATGGAATTCATACTTGTGTTTTCAATTCAGCAGCATAGATGTAGCCTGTGTATAAAGACTGAACCTTGTTTTAGTGCTGCATCTTGTTTAGTGCTGCCAGTGTTGTTTACTGGACTGTATTTTTACATCAGTTTGTGAGAGAGAACGTATGTGTCAAATTAAAAATTCATAGGCTCATTGAACATCTTTGCTGAGCTTGATTTTTTGTTGTTGTTGAAAAGATATATCAAAATCACCGTGGGTCAGGATGAGAACTTACTGCTCCTTTCTGCCTAACCTGTAGACCTATGCAGTCTGAAACTTGAGAAAAATGTCAGTGTTGGTCATTTAAATTTTAGGAAAATCAGTGAAGTATCAAGAACAAGAAAAAAATCCTTCAGAATATTGTGGAGTTTGACTAATAAATATTTCTGATTTTCTACAGCATTTTTTCTATCCCACTAGCACAAACAATAAGAGCCGTAGGTCACATTTCTGATGTACTAGAGGTTTATGTAATAAAATGAATCTCTCTGAATTCAAGCTGCTTCACAGGAAGGTGCCAGTTAAAAGGGTAAGAAGGTGATTTATATACAGAGTGTCAGACAGTTAGGAAGCAAGCTGAAGGAGAGATGTCCAGTTCATTATGTTGAAAAAGGAACTCACATCTGCATAGATTACAAGTGTTCTTCAGTGCTATCTTACATAATATTTCTGTTAAAGGCTTTGGAACACAAGTAGGTGTGTACTAATGAAATTTGATAATGACACATGGGTAGGTGGCTGGCATTTATTCTTTTAATACTGCAGCAAGAATCTATGGTTTTCATTTTATCTTTCCGGGGTACATGGAGGAGTATATGTGGGCCTTAAAGAAGGACTTTATTTTTCTGTTTTATTATTTTTTTAAATTCTTTTTTTTGA
>JANHFX010012167.1:127081-165928 GCA_027560015.1 Chloroceryle amazona | reverse complement strand
CTACAAGAAAGCTGGGGAGGGACTTTTTAGGCTGTCAGGCAGTGATAGGACTGGAGGGAATGGATTAAAACTAGAGATAGGTCAATTCAAGTTAGACATTAGGAAGAATTTCTTCACGATGAGAGTGGTGAGACACTGGAACAGGTTGCCCAGAGAGGTGGTAGAAGCCCCATCCTTGGAGGTTTTTAAGGCTAGGCTGGATGGGACTCTGAGCAACCTGATATAGTGGGAGGTGTCCCTGCCATTGGCAGTGGGCTTGGAAATAGATGATCTTTAAGGCCCCTTCCAACAGTGACGATTCTATGATTCTATGCTAATCTTAGCTCTTTAATCTGTCCAAATCACCGTTGCTAAAATTATCTTCCTCATCTCTCATTTCTTCTATTGCATGACAATGAAGAGTCTGGGTATTGATGCCCTCTTCTGCAGTGTATTACATAGAAGATTTTAATCTTTTTCAAGACCTTACAGACCTGATTTTGTTTTATGATACCTCTTAACCTCTTTTCTGTATCGCCACAGATGTTCTGTTTGCTCTCTAAATTCTACTTCAGATTTTAATGTTGATTCATTTGCATGCAGTATACTTCCTGTACCAAAATTTTCTTAAACTTTTTTTTTAAAAAAAAAAAAAGAAAAAGAAAAGAAAAATATCTTCTCTGATGTTATTAATAATTCTAACAATACGAAAACAAGTGAGAATAACAGTGTGGTAAAGGTTCAAGTTACAATTTCTGAAGTTTCTCCCACTCCTACTGAGAATATAGCATTGACATTTTTTTTTCAGTAAATCATTTACTGATAATTTGATAATAATTATTGATAATACTGTACCTACTCCTAACTGTCTTACTCATGGAATACTCTCAAGAAAGCCCTCATTTTGTAAAATGCTTTTCTGATTTAATATGGAAAAGAAACTTATAAACACAAAAGAGATACTTTAGATTATGTTCCTAAAACCTTACTTTGCTATGTACACCAATGGACTGCTTTTTGTAACAACCGGATGGTCAGCCTTTCACTGGAGTTGCTAAATGCTGGAAATGAGCTTTCTGAATGGAGAGCCAAAAACATTTTGTCTCCTTTCTGAAACTAAATTTTTGTGTATTACATCCCTCCAGTAACATTAATTGGCTTGCTTATCTGTTAACTCTCTTTGCAGCCCTCAGTACAAAATGTCTCTTTGGAACATCTTTCGACACTGATTAATTCTGACAATTTATTATTGCCACCTCATAGTTAGCATGTCAGTGACAACAAGTCTCACAGAGAACTTCTAAATGGTGTCCCCTGGGATGATATTCTGTGGCATACTCAACCTTACTAGTAAGGTCAGTGACACAGATTTGCTTTCAACAATGTAATCCAGGCCAAAAGTGACAGCCAGACTATTCAGCATGACAGAAGCGAGGAAGGTTTGAAAAGGCTTTTCATTTGTAAATGACAGAAACAAGCCATACTGGGAATTCCAAACTTCACCCAGCTAGGAGCATCTTTGAAAAGAATGGATCACTACTTCTTGAACCGGTTTAAGATAGAAGGTGAGATGCTAGTGTTTTGGATCCATCATTCCCAGTATAACTAAGTAAAAATATATTCTTCTAGAAATTGTTAATGTCTTCCTAATGATTCTGACATCTATATATGCATTTATAATGCTTCCATAGGGAAACATTACTTGCCATTGACAATCTTTCTAATAGCTTATTTCCCACCCTTCTCTTTTAGCAAGCACAGATGCTTTTTTAAGCCTCATTTGATATTGCAATGTCTTCTTTCAGTTGTGAACATTTTCGAACAGTATATCCACATTTAGGTATCAAGTCCTTAAATCATATGAAGAAAATACAGAACAAATTCATTCATCAGGTGGAAGGTTTTCATATGCTAAAATAACTAGAATTATTTTATCTCATTTACATGAGCCTGGATACTCTTCTGATACACTTGTGAGCATTTAGAAATTGAACATTAATTGGCATGAAGATAAATGGGAAAAAAAAAAGAAAACATAGAGACTACAGGATCAGTTACTAGATCAAAATGGTTTGTGGCCTCCTAGAACTTGTTCCTCAATACAGGCTCTAATAAACTTGAAGGAAGATAGGGGTCCAACTTTGTATTGATTATTATTTCATTTTCATACAGTTCTAATATCTATTATCAGCTATATAGTTAAAGGCTAAGGTCAAATTTAATCAAATATTAATAGCTGTCTCTGCCTTAGTTTGGCACATACATATTACAAATGGATAGCAAAATGTTTTGGCACCTCACCCCATGGTCTTTCATGCCCACTGTATTTTGCCTGTATCTTGCTACTTCCATTTCTTTATGTGATTAATGACATATCTCCAAACCCATGAAGGAACTCAGAACAACAATGACAGGTGGAAGAAACCAAATAACCCAGGGTAAATGGAAGCCCTGCCTCTGGTGTGACCCCCTCCTCATGGAGTTATCAGAAAGGAGGAATCAGTCCCATGGCCGAGGTGTGACACACTTCACAACGAGCCAAGAGAAAGGTATTATGGGTCACTGAGGGGTCACTGTCTACGGGGCTGGGGGAACAATTTGGAGCATTTTGTAACTGTACAAGACTAATAATGAGATGTTTAGGTGAGGAACCAAAGGCAGGGAAAGGAATAGATCACGATGTTTTGAGAAGGAACAAGTATGGAAAAGTACATGTATATGAGGAAAAAGGGACTGGTCATGTGTAAACAGGTGGCTAATTAGTATGCTAATCTTATTGTGCCTTCCACCCAGTTACCACAATTTGTCCTGCCATTTCACTGAACTCCATTTCTAACTATTTTCCTGGTTGAAGGTCTCTCTTATGTATGTGTGAATAGGAGGTCTAAGTGCCAGCAAGCAGAGTGAAGACAACAGATCCTAAATAGGGGCATATGTGTGGGTCTGAGTATCAACAGCTAGAGTGGGGTTCCATGCGTTAGTGGCTTGTCCACCTGGCTGCTGGATAGAATGAGTATCCAAGATGAGCTTCTGGAGGGATATATATATTGTATATGTGTACACATATACTTCCATTCCTGCCCACTAACTGGCCTGATTAGCTGGATTGGGCAACAGGGTGAGGCCATTAGAACTGTTGGTGGAAGTGTTCTGTTTTCTGTCTGTGTTGATCTGCGTGGCCCGTTGCGTGCATATGCATGCATTTACTGTGTGTATGTGTACATGTGTGCCTACTGGTGACTCAAACTCATTACTGTCAGGACATGGGAACATGGAGCTGCAGCAGACTCAACTCTGTTGGGCTATTTAGTTATGGCAGCTCATAATAAATTCTACTGTAGTCCTTGTCCTTAAAATTTAGGCTTTTCACTGCCACTGTCTCCTAGGTTCTTTAGTTCAGCAGCAGCAGAAGAGGTAGAAATGTCTTTATCTAACAGGGTTAAGGTGTATCTTGATTCTAAGGTAAACATGTTTGTCTCACCCTTGCTTTAATCATATAGATGATGAATATCAACAGAACTATAGCAACTGCAAGCTGGGCTTCACAACTATGTACTTTTATGTACTTTATGTAAAGCTGCCAGCTTTCAAGAAAACTTAAAACAAATTTTAAAAAGCGCAACACAATCAAAAAACCCAATTCCCAGTGTCATCTATGCCATATATTGAGAAGAAGATTATTTCAACAAAGAAATAATTTAATTTAAAGAGGAAGCAAATACATGAACATGTGCATGAACTTCATAAAAAGCATTGAAGATGTCCCCTGATGTTACATGGGTAGTCTTTGAACAGTCACTGAGTAAGTAGTCTTAGTAATAGTGTGTTCCTTTTCACCACAATAATCTTAGTACAAAAGCTTTTGAGCAAAATAGTAATGACTGCTGTGTAATTGAAAACAATGCAAGGAATTTTTTCTCTCAGCACTGAAACAAATTACTTCCTTGCCATCCTGAATTTAGCAATGAAGATTTTGCCAATGAAAAAGGAAGAGAAACAATAATAAAGCATTTACTTGATCATGTTAAAGAAGTAGAATATTTTGCTTTTCACTCTAAGGTCAATGCAAGCATGATGTTCACACGAAGTCATGGCCAGGAAAATGGTTTGTGATTGAACACCAGTATATATATATGGTTTTTATGTTTTCATATATCTATACTATCTCATCACTGCATTAAAAAGAATAGAAAGGGCTAGATTCAGTAAAGTAGCTAGGCATTTACAGGGTATATTTAATAATAGTTTACTTTTAGTCATTGCCTTGCCTAAAAACCTCTGTCAAGTGGTTAGGTTCCTCAGTGAGTCAAACTTTATAACTTCTCTATTGGGTTTGCATGACAACATTTTGGTAGTGGAAGGGGAGGGGGGTGGCTACAGGGATGGTTTCTGTGTCTAGAAACTTTGTCTATGTCTGATATCAGTACAAAACAGTATTGATAATACACTATTTTTTTTAGATTTTGCTGAAAAGTGTTTGCACAGAATCAAGTCTGCTTTTATTTCTCATTCTGTCACCCCAGTAAATAGAATGGTGAGGGGTATAATAGGTTGGGAGGGGACACAACCAGGCAGATGACCTGAACTAACTAAAGCGATATTCCATACCATATAACATCATATAAATAAATAAAAATGAAAAGACGGGGTTTTAGGAGGTTTAGCCATCTTTTGGTCAGAAATTGGCTGTGCATCGGTCTACCCATGAAAGTTGGGAGTGATTGCCTCCTTTTTTTCTCCCTCCCTTCCCAATTCCAATCACTGTCTTTCCTGAGAGATTATGAGATCTCTGCAAGATTATGATTATTAGGTTATGAGCTAACTATGAAAATTCTTTTAGTGCCTCTTTTCAAAGTTGTATCATGAGTCCAATTATTTAGATTCTTTCCTATCATTGGTAGTGATGTCAAATCTTTTTCCTTCATAATGAACATCTTCAAATATAGTATGTCTCATACCATCAAAATTTACATGTCAAGTTCTTGTCATTTGTTCTGTTTCTTGCAACCTACCCATTTACTTTGCTATTACAGAGCTAAACAAACAGCTCAGTATATGGCAAATTATTATGCTGTTTGGGGTTTTTGGTTGTTCTTGTTTTGTTTGTAGCTTTTTGTTGTTGTTGTTGTTCGATATTTTTTTTTGATTTGTTTTGTTTGGTTTGGTTTGGTTTTATTTTGTTTCTGTTTAATTGGTTTTTAATTCAGTAATTACATGTGCTGTTTGGTTTGTTGTTTTTTTTTTTTCTTTTGCTGCTAGTCAGAGAGGAATCTTTATTTCAGTCCAAAAAGTCTGTATAATGAAATCACTTCTTAATTTTAATTTTTCCTCTACTCTGTATGTTAATATTACATCAGGCAAGTCTTCCTTGTTATGTCTGTTTATATATATTTTAGCTACTACAGATCAATGCACTTTTTAATGGTGGAGCCAAATGACAAAAAGGTAAAATCCTGATCCTATGGGATCCATATGATTGTCATATTTTCATATATATTTAAGTGTGCCATATAGGCACCTGTGCAGGATTTCCTAATTAAAATTACCTAATTTCCTAATTAATAGTGCATTATTGAAACTAAACCAAATTTTTTTTCTTTAATTTAGAGAAAACTAGAAATTTTTCTTTACATGTTTTCTGTGTGCTTTTCATTGTGTCTCTTCATTTCAGACAATTTGAACCATTGAAGATATTATAACAGGTTTCTAGATAACACATTTTTTACCTCCAACCTAAGAATTATCTGAGAGAAATTGGAGAAACTGTCTTTTCCAACAGAGCACATAACCTTAATTTCTGTAGCTATCTAACTTCATATTATTTGTGACTTCAGGTCAGTTTGGAAAGACAGTTGTGCTCATGGTAACCCCATTTCAGGTACTTATTTGTCTTCTGGGATTGCTTTTTGTTTGTTTATTCTGTTGGGGTTTTTTTGTAATCTATGCCTTAAAAGCTTGCTAAACAAAGATTAACTTTAAAACATATGCAGAAGTGTACCGCTGCATAGGGGCCTTCTAAGCCCTCAGATAAACAGCCGATTCCATTTTGAGGAAAAAAAAAGTAATCAGAAGGACTCAGCTATGTGACTTCTCTACCACTTGGTAGGCTTCAATACTCTGTAAAAGGTGTTTTCCTTCAAGTAAAGAAGGTTGGTTTTGAGAAGTTAGTTGTTTCCTAAATTAGGCGTTCTGGAAATTAAAGACTAGTTTCATTTTGGAGACAGAGAAATGAGATTACTGGTATGTTTTCCTCTTTAGAAGGCAACTCTGCTTGGGTTTATTAAGGGTTTTAGTGCTAAAGCAGCTGGGCTACCTGGCAGTAGGTTTAGCTAGTCTAAAGGAAGGCAGCAAAGATGAGATAGATTGCACATGGAGCAAACTAAGTCTGGTACTGAAACTGAATTTTACTGTTGTTACTATGTATCTACAAAGGACTTCATCTGTATTATTATGCTTACTGCATTGGCATATCAATTCAAAAGGTAATTATGTGGAATGTTTAGAGCCTAATATCTTTGCTTTTGCTATTTCCTATTTCCTTTCACTAAAGGAAAGAGAAAGCTGTCATTGAAGTACTCAAAATTGGTATTTCTTCTCCTTGCTCCCCAAAAAATATAAAAATAAATTACACAATTTTCTGGGTTAACCTGAAAGCTCTTAAGTAGTTTTCAGTTTTCCTCTTGTATGTTCTGATTCCGTGCAATTTAAGGATCCTGAGAAGGCTTCAACAAAAATCATGCCTAGTATAAATTAATTATTTTAACTTATCATATGCTATTTCCTTTTATTTTTTGGTGTGTCTGCCTAGCTTTTATCTAGTAATCTACTGGTCTGAACATGTGCTGAGAAGATAAATTAGTATTTTGTACTGTTGTCAGAAAAAGAGGACCAAAACTCATTTCACATCTTGCTTAGGATACAGAACAGGAGTTTCTTGTCTTCTTTTGAAGTTGTTTTGTAGAAAGAAATATAAAACAGCTAGGGTCATAAAACTCGGTTGGAATTCTGCAGCTCAGTGGTTAAATTTTGAAAGCAAAGCCACACAAAGGGAAAAAAAAAAAAAGTTTTGCTAGGAGATAATGGTTACTGGTAGTAAATCTGTGCATGTGAGCTCCATGTTCAGTAACTTCAGAGAGAAAAAGGCTCTGTTTGGATGGATTGATTGATTGAGCTTTTTGTAGTAACAAACAGAATGCAACTGTATTAACATTGTAGCTGTCTGTGTTAAGTCCTGATAGTGAATATGGAGAGGAGTAGATGTTTGAAATAGAAACTAGACTGCAGGAACAGACTTTTCTTCTGACTGCATTTTGCCACCCAATCAAGTTGGTCTTGACAGCTGTTCTCTATCAAAAACTAGAGTATAAGAAGTGTTCAAGGAAATCAATCACCTGAACACTTCTACAGGAACTAACAACTGTAATTCTATTTGATCCTTAATGGCATTATTTTAATAGACACTGTTAGATTGTCAAAGAGCTATCACACTCATTAAGCTATAAGAGACTCCAGGAAGGATTTTCCTATTTCATTTTATTTTTTTCCTCAAAGGAGATCAATTTTCCCTCCCATTCTTTATGGATAAGGAGACAGGAGGTTAATACTATTCTAGTGGGTAGGACAATTAAGTAAAGAAAGAATGACTGTTATGATTCCTGATGAATATTCCATTCTGTACATTCCAGTGGAGTAAGTCAGAGCACCTTACTGAAGAATTTGTGACTCAATAGGTGTGGAGGGAAATGGTGTTTAAAATACAGAACAGAGAAGCTTATTGGATGTCTGCTCTAATAGATGAGAGTGTGCCTTAGCACTCACCTTGAAGGAAATGAAAGGTACTGTAATGATCCTATCTGATATATGGAAAGTCTGTTCCAAAGAATTCCTATTTACCTATTAAAATCCAGCTCATTTTGTCTGGTGGCCTAAATGCTTCTATTGACTCAGTCTGTCATATTTAAACTGTACAAATGAAAATTGATTTTTTTACTATAACAATCTTTTTTTATCTGTATCCGCATCCTCTTTAACCATTTTACATTTCATTGTTGAAAGCATGTTCCTAACAGCTGGTCAAAAACTTGAAGTTATCAAAAAAGCCTCACAGGTTTGTTAAAAATACTTTTTTAAAAATGCTGCTGATTTTTTTGTTGTTGTTGTTCTAATCAGTTCTAAGCAGAATTATTTCTCAAATTAACTGAGATACTAAGCATGTAAAATATGTATAAGACGCCCTCCCTTAAAATAACTTTCCTGAAGAAGTATTACCAGTAAATGTATATCTTTACTATTTCAGAATGTTCTTAAGCTTCTGAAAATAGCTTATTCATACAGTGAAAGATCTTTTAATAGAAATATAGTGTCTTTCTCTATGTGACTAGGTTTGTTTCACAGCGCTTGTTTGGTTTCCCCTTTTGCTTGTCCTGCCTGACTAATCACTGTGCAAAGGACAGGAGCAACAACTGCTTCCTCATGCTTCCTGCTACTCATGTACAGGTGAGGCTTCTGGGTCCCTTAATGCTACAAAAAAAATATTGATCATTAAATTAGTGCCTGTAACAACTGTTACAGTTGTCTTATGAATATATTAGAAACTCTAGGGAGAAGAGGGGAGCTCTTACATTGAACGTGAGATGCAAAGATGAATGTAACTTTCATCCTATCAATAAAGTTAAGCAGTGGCGAGTCAGGATAAGAGTGTTTCAGTGAGCATAGAAGAGAAGTAAGGAAGAATAACACATTTCAATCTTTCTCAGATAATCTGTTTCCCTACTGTGACTTTTTAAGTAACTATCCATCTCTGCAGACAGGTTTGAATTTGAATTCAGGAATACTGGTAAGCTATAGATACAAATAATTAACGTTCACTTCCCCAAACTCAAATTAATTAACAGTGCAATTCTACTCTAATGTTGATATAAACTTGAGTTACTAGGGTAGGAAAGTATTCAAGTTGTGCCCATGGTCTAGAAATGTGTACTCTTGTACCTCTCTTACTGAAATAACACCACATAGAAACATGTTCTTGCTAAATACTTAGCAGCAATTAAACACCTGGGAGCTGATATAATTTTCAGACATGACTGTGGAAATACTCTTGAGAGACTCATGTGACAGACTTGCCAGCCAAAGTAGCTGTAGTCATGTGCTGCCTCTGCTTGAGGATGACTTGCATATTGAGTGACAACTGAAACTTCAAGGTAACCTGTCATTTTATGGAAACTCTTAAACAGGTTAATGGATAAAGCCCTCTGTGTTCAGTGGTTATAGCTATAATTAAACAACTCACACAGGTACCACCTGTAACATCAGAAGCCCCACTTGGTTGCTAATTTCAGTATTGTACTTCAATAGTTTGGATGCATACCTGCTGGCAGAAAGCTAACTACAATAAATTCAAACTGCTGGCAGTTAAAGTCATGTGCAAGCTCAGAAACCACTCTAACCAACTATTCTTTCAATAGGTCCAAGCCAATGTTCTTTGGGAAACACTGATTAAATTACCACTGTTCAAACAGAAGGTCTTATTTGGAAAATCTGTTTTGCAAATTGGTAGTTCTACCACAGGCTGAAATGGAGCTGTTGTGTAACAGGTATTCTGGCCTTCTAGAATGCTGTTTACCAAAAGAAACATCAAACTTATTAAGGTATTTTAAATAGGCAGTATCAATCTGTGAATAATGACAGACAGGTTCTAGAGCTAATAGCCAAAAACATTTATTATCTTAAATACAGTGGGGTTTTTTTTCTGATTTTATGTGGAATTGGCTACCTCAACTGAGTAAGTTAGCTTTAAAGAGGCAGCGTACTTGGGTATGGTGGTTTTTTAAAAATTAATTCATTTATTTTAACTTATATATGTGGGTGTATGAGTATATAGATACATAGTACATATGTATGCACATATGTACAAGCATGTGTAAATATGTATGTATATATGCACATATATAAGTATGTATATGTGTATGTACAAGTATGTATATATGTATAAATGTATGTGAGTGCATGTATATGTATTTATATTTAAGTTCTCTAAAGCTATCCAGCATGTGACCTTGTCTTGAGTATGTAAGATTTTAGTTTAGCGAACTCAGATGACCAAAATCACATTATCAAGTTAGCCACTTAGAGTAAGCTGTACAACGTTGAATTCTGGCAGGTTTGCACAACAGAGTTGTTAATTGTATGAGTGACAACAGCAAGTGCACGACTGTTTCACAACAGTACATATATGAGAAAGCAACATGACTGAGAATTACTCAGCTAATAAATGGAGATTAATCTCCTGAAAGATAGTCAGTGCTCATCATAACCTAGGAAGTTGCTGTTCAAGTGTAGGCAGTTATATACCTCTAGGGGTGACTTGGCAGCGGTGTCTTATAGCTTTATAAAAATGTCTCAATTCACTGGAGTCTAGATTAGCCAATTGCTTCTTATTCTTGTTAATTAATACTTAAAATATATTAGCTTTGAGAAGACTGCAGAAATTACAACCAGCTTGCTGGCTGTAAGTATGCTCGCAGCTTCTGAATTTAGACAGCTTTTGTTTCTTATCCAGGCAACTTACTTTAAACCTGTAGTCTAAATAAAAGCGTCAGTTGTGTGTTTGCTTTTTGTTGCCTTTTTTTTTTTTTCTCCCTCTGCTCACTGATATAACCTTATTGATATTAGTCCAAATATTAGACACTCATTTGTCACTGTCCTAACATAATGGCAAGGTCATATTCCTAGTACATTTAGAAAAACTGAAAAATAAACTACAATGAAATATATATGTGTTGCACTGCTTCTTCAAAGCCATCTTGTTCAGACAAAATAGTTAACTCCAAGAAATAACAGTACATGAAATAAAATAAGGATAAGAACAGTTTATTTGGTTTGATTTGGTTTGTTTTTAAACACTACATGATTAACTAGCAATTTCAGAACTGTACATGCAGGATCAATGTCAGCAATACAGCAGACATGCCAATAGCTAAACACAAAATCACCACAAATTTGTGAATCCTCTTCCTTAACAAATACCCTAAGGTCTTAATGGCATGGACACATTCACACAGTCACATACATTTCTTCTGTGCCTCACAGGAAATGTGGCTTACAACTTGATGCTCTGTCTCAGCACTGTGGCATACCCTACTAGTACACACCTGGGTTGGAGGTGTGGGCGCTATAACTTTATATCTACCCATGCAGTCCACTCCTGGCAACTTGCTAGTGTACCCACAGGTGATGAAGCCCCCAAGGAGGCCAAGTGCCACCCAAACTCCCAAAGGTGTGGATCCCTACATACTGTGCCCCATACTCTTAAACTAGGAGCTGGTGCAGACGCCTCACAGTATCCAATGGGGAGGATGCTCTTTGCAGCCTGGACAAAGGGATGGATCTTATGCTGCAGGGAGATTTCTGGCAGCATCAAAAAAAAATTTTTAAATGCATTTCTGTCTTCTGACTTATGAAAGAATCACGAAGATTTACATATCTCTTTTCAAGATGATTCATTTTATTTTAATTTGGTTGCTTTTCTTACCCAAAATTTTCATGGTCGTTCTCTGATTATTTTTTAATCCAACAGATGTTCATAATTTTTGGTGTTAGCAGTGTGGTTTTTGGTTGTTTGGTTTATTGGGTTTTTTTGGCAAATATATTCTCAAAGAGCTTTGAGTTTCCACTCATATATACTGTTTACCTCCATATTCCTGTTTATCACATTGTTAGCCAGCCTGGCTATTTCCAGCCTATTGTTAGCCTGCTTTACCAAGGAAAAGCTATTAATGTTCCTCCGCAAAGGCATAGTTGTTCTAGTTTATGTGCTGGCACAACATTGTTATAAAGGCAACCTGAACTCAGGTTGCACACAGAACCTATCTGTCATAGTGAAATATTGAGGTTTGATAACAAAAGACACTCCAGATCTCTGCAAACAGCTTGAATGGCAGAATTACTTTGTATATCCTATATTGAAGCTGTATGTGTATGAATGTGTTCTTTTTGTATAGTTAACCACGTTCAAATTCTGTTCTTCCAGGTCCTCTAAATGATAACATTTGCTTGTGCCTTGCATCAACTTAGCATGAGAAAAGGTTTAGTGCATAGCTGATAGGTTGATACCAAAAATGCACAACTAATTTTTAAGGTCATCTTCCAAATGTGTTAGAAGCAAGAAAAATAACACTCAGAAGCAGCTATGCCTTTAGCTGATGAAAGGATAGATGCTTGAGGATTTGCTTTCTACAGTTAACTTCATGCATAAGTGATTTTTTTTTTTATGGTTTTATTTTTTATTTTCCTCAGCACTGTCAGTACATACATTCTATTTATTGTCTGTGCTTTATGGCAGCTAAGATTATGAGCGTATGTAGCCTCAATTTCAATTCTGTTTTATTTCTGTTCAAGATATCTGAATTCATTTTACCAGAGTAATGTGAAGTAAACATAATGAAGAGGCTTAGGTTTTTCTCTAAGACTGGTCTACAGAAAATTTTTGTATGCAGCATATGTCTTGCTTTGCGTATACATCTTCTGGACAGATACTGTATAAAAAACAAACCTGCAGCATACTTCAAGGTATGTGGGCATTGTTCTCTTGAGACAAGATAATCCTATGTGCTACGGCCAATGCTTAGTGGAAGTGTGTGTGCATGTGAGATGCCTGGTAGGAATGTAAGTTCCTGAGTTCTAATTTATCTGGCTAGCAGAACAGTGTTTTCCATGCACCCTAACCTGCAACACAAGCCTAAGACTTTGTACAGATATCTCTTATATCAGCTGTCTAAACACTTTCTAAAATCTAGCCAAAGGGTGAAATTATTTGATGCAGCTTGAGCTGAATTCATGCCTCAAATATGTTGAAGGGAGAAAGTTTTTATTCTTATTCTTTCAACTGACTGTCTTTCTCTACAGTAAGTCAATTTGGTTTTCCCAATCTGTTGGAAAACTCTCTGATTTTTTTTGAGGTAGTTTGGGGATTTTTTTGTGTGTTTGGATTGTTCAGGGGTTTTTTTAGGTGTGTTTGTAGCTTTTCTGTGTTATGTCTTTTGGGTATTTTGAGGCAGTTTGCATATTTGTTTGGAGTTTGTGTTGGGGGAGTCTTAGTTTTGTTTGGGTTTTTTTTCCATTTGGGTGGGTTTTGGGTTGGTTTTTTTTTGGGGGTGGGGGTTGTTTGGTTGGTTTTGGTTTTTGTGGTTTTTTTGTGATTTAACTTATCTGGTACACTTGAAAGGGTCAAATGAATGCAATGGAAAGGGAAAGATGGAGCATGGGACTGTTCTTCTGGAAAATAGGTTTAAAGCTGTAAGAGGCATAAACTTTATCCTATGGTCTCTGAGGAAAAAGTCAGATTTTTATGTCCATACAGAACCCCCAGCAATGAAGTCCTGATCCTGAACTGCGATCCCCATCTTCTGATGTAGTACAAAAGTGTCTGAGCTATAAATATTTCATATTACTGAGCAGTAGAAAACTAGGATATAAGTAAAGGAAAAATAACTCATCATGGAGTATGCCCCTCAACATCCCTTAGCACTAATGTACTTGCTATTGTATTAATCTTACAGAACTGTGCTTTTACTCAATAGTTGCTATAATGTGCCTCTGGGCTTTACTGTAATAAATAATTACAACTGTAACAACACAAACCAGACACAGCAGCTTTCATTTTCTCACTTTTGAAATTAGTCTGCCTGTGAAGCGATTTTCTTCATTATACATCGCTTGAAAACATTTTGCCAGCTCTTTATCCTCATACTTTCTTATTTCAAGTTCACATTCAAATAGTTTCCATATCTATGTAAATATATCAATCTCATAACTTGATTTTAGTGAACAAAGAACCAGAGTCATTTATATTTATGTGAGAATGTGAAATTTCAAGACAGACATTTGATCAACAATTAAGCTGCAAAATGAATTGGAGTGAATTCTTTCTTTTTCTGTGTGGTCTTCTTAATATATTACTTGGTTTATTGTGCATGTGAAAGTTTAAGAACCATTGGCATTATAATGCTGCTATGCATTCACTGAGGGATCAAGAGTCATTTGATCAGTCATGATCACTGAGTTTAGTCATGGAAAGGAAGTGCACAGAAGGTGGAAATTGTAATGGGCTATCTTGGAAAAACATAAAGATTTTACCCGAGCATGGAGAAATGGAGCTAGGAAAGCCAGATCTTAGCTGGATTTGAAAATAGGAAGCAGCGTGAAAGGTATTATGACTTTCTGAAACTGTCTCAGCAGCAAAAGGATGTGTAAGGAAAATTAAGTACTGCTGTTCAGTGGGACAGGTGAGGTGGTGATGAAGGTCATGGAAAAGACCAAGACTTGGGCTCCTCCCAGTACTAGTACAAGATGAGCAGAAGCTATTCTTCTGCTGTGAAGAAATGTAGGGAGAACTTAATCCTATGGTATATATACAAGTGGATGAGATGGGATGGCTTCAAAGATGTTGAGGAAGCCAGGCAATGTTGTTAGAAGGCATTTTTTTATTATCTTTTACTATAAAAATTTATAAACAGTATAATCTTTTATAAAAGTCATGTTTATAGTTGTTAGGAAAAATAGAAACATCTGGGTTGGAAGAGACCTCTAGAGGTCATATAGTCCAACCCCCCTGCTGAAAGCAGGGACATCCTCAACTAGAGCAGGTTGCTCAGAGCTCTGTCAAGCCCTATCTTGAATGTCTCCAGGAATGGGGCATCATCAACTCCCTGGGCAACCTGTTCCAGTGCTTCACCACTCTCATAGTAAAGAATGTCCTCCTTATTTCTAATCCAAATCCAATCCTTTCTAATTTAAAACCATTACCTCTCATCCTTTCACTCCAGGCGTTTGTAAACAGGCCCTCTCCAGTCTTTTTATAAGCTCCCTTCAGGTACTGGAAGGTCATTATTAGGTCTCCCATGAGCCTTCTCTGAACAATCCCAGCTCCCTCAGCCTGTCCTCATAGGAGAAGTGTTCCAGCCCCCTGATCATCCCTGTGGCCCTCCTCTGGACCTGCTTCATCAGGTCCATGTCCTTCCTGTGCTGAGGGCTCCAGAGCTGGACACAGTATTCCAGGTGAGGTCTCACCAGAGTAGAGTAGAGTGGCAGAATCACCTCTCTCGATCTGCTGGCCACACTTCTTTTGATGCAGCCCAGGATGTGATTGGCCTTCTGGGCTGCAAGCACACAGTGGCTGCTCATGTCCAGCTTCTCATCCACCAGCACTCCGAAGTCCTTTTTCTGCAGGGCTGCTCTCTATCACCACCTCCCCTAGTCTGTATTGACAGTGGGGATTGTTCTGGCCCAGGTACAGGACCCTGCACTTGCTCTTGTTGAACCTCATGAGGTTTACCTAGGCCCACCTCTCCAGCTTGTCCAGGTCCCTCTGGATGACATCCCATCCCTTTGGTGTATTGACAACACCACTCAGATTGGTGTCATCCATGAATTTGCTGATGGTGCACTCGAACCCACTGTCTATATCATTGATAAAAGTCTGATGACTGTAAAAAGGCAGATGTTACACTTATCCTCAAGAATGGCAGAGGACTCAAGAAACTGCAGGCTGGTCAGCCTGACCTCAATGTCTGAGTAGATAATGAAGCAATTTACCAAGAAGCCAGGTAGATGACATCCATAGATATTCCCTCATCCACTGGTATAGTAACTCCATCATAGAAGACCACTAGGTTGGTCAGGCAGGATTTGCCCTTGGTGAAGCTGTGCTGGATGCCTCAAATCACCTTCATATCCTCCATGTGCCTTAGTATAATTTTTAGGAGGACCTGTTACATGATCTTCCTAGGCACAGAGGTGGGGCTGACAAGCCTGTAGTTCCTGGGGTCCTTCTTTCTATCTGTTTTAAAATTGAGTGTTTACCCTTTTCCAGTGATCAGCATCTTCACCTAACTGTCATGGCTTTCCAAACATCATGGAGTGTGATTTGGTAACTGTATCAGCAAATTCCCTCAGGATTCTGGGATGAGTCTCAACAGGTCCCATAGACTAATTTATGTTCAGGTTCCTCAGTTGGTCATGAACTGGATCTTCTCTTGCAGTGGGAGGGACTTTGTGCACTTGGTCCCCATCTTGCAGTCCATTAATTAAGGAGGTGTGGGAAGGGTGATTGCCAGTGAAGAATAAGGGAAAACAGTTGCTGATTACCTCAGCCGTCTCCTTGCCTGTTGTTACCATCTTGCCAGTTTTGCTCATTGGCAGGGGGGCACACTTTTTGGCCCTCCTTTTCTGGTTGACATACCTGTAGAAGTCTTTCTTGTTATGCTTTGCATCCCTTGCCAAGGTCAGCTGCATCCAAGCCTAGGCCTTCCTGACCCACAACTGGGAACTGTCCCTATACTCTTTCCAGGATACCTCTCCCTGCTTTAACTGTATATGAATTTCCTTCTTGCCCTGCAGTTTGACCAGCAGGTCTCAACTCAACCGTGCAGTTCTCTTCGCATCCTTGCCTGATGTTTATGCTTGGGGTTCTGCTCCTTCACCCCTGAGAGCAGTTTCCAGGGGACGTGGTGGTGGAGGGTGGGTGGTGTGTCCTATTGACTAACTCCTTGAAAAGCTGGAATTTTGCTTTTCTATAACGCAGGGACCTGACTTTACTCCCCATCTGACCCATATTCCTCAGGACTGTGAACTCCACCAGCACGTGATCACTGCAACCCAGGCTGCCTCCAGTCTTGAGGTCACTGATTAGCTCACTTACATTGACTTACACTTGTTTTAAGAAAGGTAATAAATTGTATATAATGTTCTGAGCAAAAGTGTATTCCCTTATAATTATATACATAAGAAGCTTGAGTCTTTGGCAACTCTGAAGTATTTTATATTTTTTTTAATAATTATTATTATTTTATTTTAATGAGATTTTAAAAATATGTTGTTGAATATCTGCATTTTAATTATGTCTTATATGCCCTATTTTTTAGTTATGAAATCCTTCAGTATATCTTATTACATAATTGATCACTTTTCTAAAACTCTTGGAATATCCTGAATACTACTGTGCTACTGGAATGTATGAATGTACCTACATATATGGAGTTCTGATAACCATCTTTGCTAAATACACTAAATGGCTTGTTAATGTTACTTCAAAACATCAGGTTGGTATGCTTGACAAGTAAGTGATTCATTTTTTCAAATCTGTCTTACTAAACACAGTTTAATGGGAGCAACATATAACCAAAATCCTAGATGCTCTCTTCAAAGAATACGTTTCATGTATCTTGATGGGAATGAATGATTTTTTCCTTAGAACTATAAAAGGATCAGACTGACACAGTGACACTAATTCAGACACTAAAATCAGTCTTAAATGAGAATAAAATAGTTACATCTTACATTAGAAAGGATAAAGCTTACTAATTTCCAAGATTGTAATTCACTGTATTTATCTTGATATTTTATCTCTTGCACTCCTATTAGGGAGTTTCAGGGAGGCATATAGCAGGGCCCGCATCCAAAATTTGGACAAAAACTATTCTAATGCAGATGGAACTGTATTTCTAATTATTCACTCATGCCAGGTAGTATAAAAAATCAGCTCCAGTCATAGGTTTCATGACAAGTGGGAAAATAAATTGTTCAAGATAAGATGCAAATTAGGGGCAAAGTTCAGGTGACTACCAGAATATATAATTATATTTTGATATGTCACAGTGTAAGACAGCCTTACTTGATTTAAATTTTGTAAACTTAAAATGTTTGGCTGGAAAAGTGGTAGGGGAAGGGTGTATAAAACCTCCTAATTCTTGAGAAATACAAATTTGACCTTGAAAAATAAATCTGGAGCACATTAGGAAAATGCCTTTCTTGAATGCAATTTAAAATTACCACAGTGTCCTGATGAATTTGTGATTACATTTATTCTATGGATGAGCTGGTGTGTCCATACGTGCACCACTGATGGGCTGAGTGACAGTGACTCTAACATATGAGCTACTGCAGAATACAAAATATACTGCATAACATGATCAAGAAAACATCAATAACGATGAAAAATAACCCCACCAACCAAACAGTAAGAGTCCTTGAAAAACAATCCCCACACAAGAAGAAACGAAGGCTTGAATACAGTATGTAAGCAAAGAATATGATTAAGATTATGTGGCTGCCACTTTATAACACTTCAAGGGTTGTGCAACATAATTGGTACTGAAAGTCGACATTCCTAGAGCAGCTTGTCATTATAGCTGTTAGGAACCTGATTGTGATCCGTCATTCCCTGGCAATGTATTTGTATGTATGCCTGCTTACTGCATATTTGATGCTGTATAGAGATAATTACATATATGATCTGTGTCTGCACGCATGTAAATCACCTATTACAATGTTGAGCAATTCATGCAAAGTCAGCTTTTTTCAAAACTACTGATCTGCTCTAACTCTGCTCTGTGGATGCCAGACTAATGGTAAACATGTATGTAACATGGATTCAGGTGTTCAATGTTAGAGAATACAGTCCAAACAATAGATCATCTGATAGAGAGCAGTTATACTATGCTGTTTGGTATCGCTTATTCCAACTAAAGTTAATCTTGTCCTTAAGCGCTTGACTCTCCCTTTAGTTTAAGGCTTGGTTGTGTTATGTTTTCCTGCTTCCTGGCACAACATTTGATGGAAAAGTAGTCTTTTTATCTCTAACAATATAGACAGCCGAGAGCTGGCCCTGAGCAAGTTGGATTGCTTACACAAAGCAGTGTGGTGATGTGCAGAGGTGCTCGTGAGTCTTGACAGCTTTGTTGCTCTTTCATCAGTCATAGTGCTGCCTTTAGTCCTGCCTGCACAGCAACACTACTTTGATTGTTTGTATCTCAGCTCAGAATAGCATTGTGCAGTTTGGGCGCAAATGATTCCTCTTCATTTCAGCTAAGGGGACCTTAAGACTAAACACTATGATCTTATTTCAAGTGTGAAAAAAAAAAAATGTAGGAAGGAGAGAGATAGAGGTATAACACAGGTTTGCTGCAAAAGTCAAGAAGATGACAAAGGTATTGTAATGACTGGAAAATAACATGTGACTCCATCTGTAATCTGCAGGCTTTCTTGAAATCCTAGTGTTACTTTCAGACAAAGTCTGAAATACAAATATCAGCAATAAATTTAGCTGGGAACACATCGAACCTTCTGTAAATGTGTTTCATACCTGATTTATATGTATTCAGCAAGCCCAGCCTCTCCTAAGTGTGAGGCTTTAGGTGTATCATTCTTCCCTATTGTGTTACCTGCAAATGCTATACGTACCACACTACCTGTGAACACAATGCAGTCTCTGCATTGACTTTCAGGCTGGTGCGTTTACCTTAATATATCCTATAAGATTCTTCTATCTGCAGGATGTCTTGGACAGCAGTAGACCATGCCCAAAGCAGTATGACATCAATTTGATTAAAATTTTTAATAATATGGCTTAGAACATCAGGATGTTCTAAAGGGGATGCTCTTAGGTTGCTCCAAAGCTGTCCCTTCTCCAGCTCCTTCATCCTTTCCTCACTGAGCAAGTACTGCAGCTCTGGACCAGATATGCCAGAATCAACCCTCTTTGTCGGTGTCTTTCTTCTATATGGGAGCACAAAACCAGACATGGGACTCTAGATGAGATGCTGAGAAGGGATAATAACTCCTGAGGATATTCCAGTCACGCTTCTGTTCATACCTCCCAGGATGTTCTTGGCTTTCTTATCTGCCAGGCCACAGTGCTGGCTCATGACTAGCTTGCATCCACAATCACTGCCAGGATATTTTCAGCAGAACTACTCCTCTGACAGTCAGGTCACAGTCTGTATCATTGCAGGGGGGTCATTTCCAAACACAGGACTTGGCATTTGTTCTACCTAAGGAATTTTGATTATATTCCTCTTACTTATTTCTTTGTTCTGTCTACTCTGGATGGTCATCCTGCCTAAGTGTATCAACTGATCCTGTAATTTGATATCAACAGCAAACTTGAAGAAAATGAACTCCATTCACCACCTCTGAGCCAATGATGTTAAATGGGGCAAGTCCTAGGACAAATGCCTCCATTTGTCATTGGCCTCCAGGTAGCAAGACCCATTAATTACTACCCTTTGGGTTTTATCAGATTTGGGGGATATTTTTTATCTAATAAGATTTTTTCTTTTTATTCCTCCATCCAGACTGTAGTGTTCTAACTAGGATATAAGAAAAATGTAAGAGATGGTGTTGAAAGGCTTGATTAAAATCAAGATAAATTACCTCCACTGGTCTAACCTCGTCTGTCAAAGAGGTTTCTCAAGAGTGGTTTATACTTGGTCAATACTGACACTTCCTGAGCACTTTGTCCTTTATGTGCCCACAATTACGTTTCAGGAGGATGTCCTCCCTGATTTTTCCCAGGCACCGAGGTGAAGGTGATTGGCCTGTAGTTCTCCAAAGCTGACATATTGGCCTTTTTGAAGATGACTGCAATATTTGCCTTTAACCAATTCTCTGATCTCTCTGACCTATCAAAGATGACAAACAGCAGCCTTTCAGTGACATCAGCTATCTCTCTCAGCACCTTTGGATGCAGCCCATCTGATCACACAGATTTGCATGGGTTGAGTTATCTGAAGTCAACCCTGACTTTTTCCTCATCCAATGCTGGCTTTTCTCTCTGAATCCTTTCAATGGGCACAGGTGTCTAGGAGACACTCCAGAGACATCTGATTGTTTTCTGGCAACCAGGATGGACCATTCTGCTGTTTGGCTGGTGTCCTTTCCAGCCATCTTGATGTCCTTTGCCATTCAGAGCTTTCTTCTCTCATGTGAGGGGAGGTTCTCTGTATAGGTTGAAAGCTGCTCCCCTAAGGTACAGGACTCAACTTCTTATCACCCTCATTCTCCTCAGGAGCTTGAATTCCACTAGTTAATTATCATTCTAGAGAAAGTTACCATTGATTATCACATCCACAACCGGTCCTTCCTTGTTTGTAAATAGGTGAACCAGTTGTTCATAACTCCTCGTTGGTATCAGTACTTGTATCAAGAAGTTATCCCCAACACCTTCCAGATATCTCTCCTGCAATGTTGTCCTTCTAAAAGATGCCAGAGAGTTTTCCCATGAGAATCTTTCATCTGTGATTCATAATTTCTCATTTCAAAAGAGCTTCATCTGTTTCCTCACCCTGATCAAGTGAACTGTAAACTCCCACCACTGTGTTTCCCTTACTGGACTCTCCTTTGATCCTAACCTGAGAAGTCTCTTCCAAACTGTTGTCTGTCCCATAGAAGGACTCACATACCTCTCAATTACTCCTTCACCTACCTCTTTCCTCCCTCATCCTCTTCTCAACCTGCCTTCCCTGAAGAGCTTGTATCCATCCACTGCAATAACCTACTTGCATGAGTTGTCCCACCACAGCTCAGTAACTGGAATGATGTCATAGTTCTGTAACCACATGCAGACCTACAGTCTGTGCTGTTTATTTCCCCGGTTGTGTGCATTTCTGTGCACATGACATGCTTGAGGTGGTCCCTCTTTCACCCTGGTTTATTATTTTAGAGGTCTTCCCTGTACCTGCCACAGTCTACCCTTTGTTGTCCATGCCTGGATTTTGTACCCTAATAGCAAAATAGTTGTTGAAGACATCAGCCACCTAACCCCATAATAAATATCCTAAAATAACTGGGACCGCATGCCATAGTTTGCGAGTTTTTCTGATGAACCAGCTATTGAATTAAAAACTGTGGCAATATCATCATCCAAACCAAAAAAAGAACTAGAGATAATGGATTCCTCACCTATAGTTAATGTGCTGATTTATTGTAGCTGAGGATTTGACCAACAAATCTCCATACCCCTCCTGTTAGATAAAAATATATGCTTTAAAAAAATCTCAAATTACATTTCTATATGCATTTTTGTATGCAGTAGGTACTGAAAGGCATTTTAATTTCTCAGAACAGGTTTTAAATCTCACTGGACTTTCTCTTTGAACTGAATTGCTGCTGCTGTTGAGTCATTGTATTTCTTGTGTTTTGGGGAGGTGGAGCAAGGGGAGCCTTGAGAAACTGCTGTCATATATATCCAGCCCTTGTTGTGTTAACACAACACTGACTACTGCTTTTTCTCACCAGGAAACATATTTTAAAGTCTTTAAGTGCTATTGAAAGCAAGATAGTAAATGTTCTGCAATGAGTTTAGGGACAGCAAACAAAAGCAAAACTTTCTGGAAAACTTTTAGGGGTGGAAAAGACTTAAAAATATGGCTAAGGAAGATTGCTTTCCACTGCCTGTTGGACAAAGGCATATTTTGCCAATGTAATGGGGTACTAGCGGTATATATCAATAAACAATAAAATAATACACAGCTGTACTTTACATTTGCAGTAAAATCAAGCATCCAAACAGATCTTTTGTGGCCCTAAAATCATCACAATATAGTTGTAATACACTGCTTTTTCACAAAGAAAGATTTGAGAGATTTTACATTTCTAGCATTCCAACCAAGGCTTTTTTAGAGTGAACTAAAATCTAGTATGTTCAGCAAGGAAGAGAATTTATAGAAAAAAAAAAGTTTAAAAATACAAAGAAGGCTGTCTGGTTTTCCCTCTTCCTTGTAATTTGAGTATACTGGGACAAGCTATGTTCAAGTATGTCCCTGTGCAGATTAATTCTGGTTACATGGGTAAATTGAAAGCAGAATGAGAGTAGTTATTCATTGTGTATATTCTGATATAGTGATCCAGAGGCAAGATTTTATTTACATGCCTGAGAGATGGTGCAGCTTTGTCTGGAGTCAAGCAAGAAAACTTTTATATCTTCTCAATTCTTATATTAATAACCTTTTATTTCTAAAAGATTAAGGTAAGAATTTGATCTATTCACAGATGAGTAGCAGGTAGATTCAAGGATTAGAAATAAAGGTCTTTAGACTTACCTGATTCCTTCTTCTTTCCACGGTCATAGTGCAAAAGCAAAAGACAGAAGCTATAAGATCATAGGCAGAGGTCTCTCACTGAGGCATGATATCTGATCCTGGCTTTTTCTACTCCAAATAGGTACTTTCACAAAGGTGGTAATACATCTTTCAAGTTGGAGTATGTGTCCTCCATGTCAGATGGTATGCTTAAAGTGTCTCAGGTTTTAAGTGTTAAACCATATTTTCCTATCTGATCTTCTGCAGAGTGTACCCCAGGCCAGAGCCCTGCACCATGCATTGCAGACAAATCTTTTATCAACCCATATGAAGATACAGGAATTAGTTCTAAATTATTTGAGTAAGGTACCAGTCACATATCAGATAGCACTGCACAGAGATAGTAATATAACTGCTTTGTTTACAGTAGTAATATCCTTTGAGGGAGAAGGGAGTTTGCTTATTTCCATGCTGAGAAAAATACCAGCACTTGTCTTTCAACAGGTATTGCAGATCTGGCACTTAATGACATTATTGATGTACTATTGTACAAGAAACCTCACTGAGAGAGTTGGGGGACTTGGGGGGGGAGGAAGACCTTTTCATCCTTAAGGTAAACTTCGGTCGTCATTTTCTTGTAGCAGTAGTGGCAACTATGTTTTCAAAAGAGAAATAAAGAACATGAATAAGGTCATATTTATTACCTTTTAAGAGCTAAGTATTAGTTAACTTTGGTCACTTAAATAACTACATTTCTTTCTTTATAGCCTTCCAGCCATGTAGTCATTGAAGCTTAAACAAATTGTCCAGTTTCTCAACTTTTAACAGAATGCATTTTTCTTAAGGCTTATATGATTTTTTTTGTAAATGTTAACTTTTCATTTATTTTTAAACAATATGCACTTGCCAGGCCTTTAATTTATGAAGAGTCCATAATTAACCAAGAGTTCAAAAAGATTTCAGTACCATTGTTGCCAAAAGGTGACTTTAACATAGATGAGGAACTCGTCTGGTATTGTGAATAATTTTTAAAAGAATATTAATATAAATGAAACTAATGTATTAGTATAAATGTAATTAATGTGATGACTTGTTGTTGGCTAGGGCCTGGCGATCGCAAGAATATCGCGATGTACGGAAAGCTAGAACCCCACTCCCTATAGCCTGATAGCTAACAGCGCTTAGTTATGATGCAAGCAGACGGAAGTGACGTTGTAAACCCGGGTTATAAAGTGCCATGTCGCTCACCAATAAACGCCATTTTGCCACCCACCACGCTGGTGTCAGGTGCTGATGGACCGCATGGTTATTGAGAGGTAGCTGTGCGTTTTCTGAACCAGGTCGCCACGCCTATGACAGGCAACAATGACTTTTTAGTCCTGTAGTGCAATGAAATTTTCAAAATCTGCAGCAAGATTTTAAGTTCTTTAAAATAATACTAACTTGCATTCTGTGTATTTGTTATGCATATTAACTTAATGAGTATCAATTTAGTTTCCTATGATGCTTCATAGACCATTTCTTCAGGACATTCATGATTTTATATGGACCACTGTCAAATCTCTCAGTTCTCTAGGCTTGAAAAGTCCTATCTTATTTGTTCTATAACTTTAATCACCCTGCTCAACATGTCTTCTAGTATTGATATCCATTTTAATATAGAGGTGTGGAGGTCAGAACTGTGAAAATATTCATGATGCACCTGAATTTTGATTTAAGCAAGAGAATCTATTCTGTTTGATAATCCTTCCTTAATTCCAAGCCTTTGTTCTGTTTATTTTTTTGCCCTTTTTATTTATTTATTTATTTATTATTTTTTTTTTTTTGTCTTTCTTTCTGAGTGCCACTGAGCAGTGAACTTCTGGAAGCTTCAGATCCCATCACTGTGTAAGGAAGGACAGAATTATTTCTGAGTATTGCTAAATTTTTTTCATCTGCAGTCACTCAGTACAAAAAAAAATTCTTCTGTAACTCTCTGATGTGACCTTCCCAGTCCATGGCTAACCAAACACTTGCCTTTATTTCTTTTTGAATGCTTATTTTGACTATCTGAGTTTTCTTTGGAACAGAAAAGTGTTATTTAACTTTTATATTAATATGTAATAATGTATCTAACTGATACATTATACTGCCTCATGGGAGTTACTGTTTGAATTCCTTGTTCTTCAGGCAACACTTTTACATCATTTCCCTTGATCATTTCTATGCCCTACTAAGTGAGAATGTCATGCTAGCTGTTATCATTAATTAGCCATTACCATTGTTCTTACGACACATAAGCACAATCACAATGTTCAACTGGAGCATCCAAACTCATTGGAAACTAGCTTCATTTACTAAGGCTGGGCAAAAGATTATTCCTTTTTTCTTGTATGTATGAAATCCTATTAATTGTACTTTGGAGGTACGTGGGTCATTTGTACACTTTCCTTTCGTCTCTACATGAGGCATATAGACGGGCAAAGATGAGAGCAAGAAGAAATACTTTGCTTGTTATTGTAGGGTAGTATCCAGCATGTGGTATGTTCTTTATCTCATACAGCAGCTTTTCAATCCTCTAGAATTCAGAATTTTATTTTTTTTTAAATCAACATAGCACCAGATTATTGTAAATTCAAGGCATACTTCTTGTTCTACCACCTATAAGGACCCTTTTAATATTCAAACTTGTATTTAGAGTTATGTGTGAGGGAGTCTACCATGATTTCATGCTCCTAAAGATAAGGGTGACAACATGACACCTGACAGATGCTCAGAGGTCAGACTGAAAGAGAATATAAAATCACCTATTGTTCTGGGGTGCTCTTCTAGTTCAGAACAAGGTGGGGAAAAGCTAAGTAGGTGTCAAGCTGATTCCAAGAGCTGTCAGCAAAAGGAGACAAGTTAAGATTAAAAAAAAAAGGTTTGACTTTTGTTCCAGCAATTTACAGGAGATAGAAAGCTAGAGAGAAATGGAATCAAGTTTGCTATTTACTCTGTTTTCTAACTCTGTGATTACCATATCCTGCCACATTAAGTGATAGCCCTTAATTTATGTATTTTATTCTTTCTTACCAACCTTGGAATAGATATTGAACCTCATGCTGAAGGTCTCTGTTGTCCGGTATTCTGTGTCTCTGGCACTGGCTAATGACAGAAGTAGTTTTCTAGAATCTTGAAAAATATCTTAAAATCTGCTCTAAAAGACAGAGGTAGACAGACTGATATCAGGTCTCCATCTGTACTTTTTTCTAATCCTCCTCCTCTTTTTTGCTTATGCAATTTTCAGCCTCTTCTGTTTAGATCAAACCTAAATAATAAATCATTGCACTGTGTGCAGCAGTTTGTGGATATTTTGAGACCAACAGGATCCCCTTCTTCTTATTCTGATTTCTTCACGTCTACTTGTCTTAGCAAATATAGAATCATTCATCATAGAATGTTTCTAAGGGTCATCTAATCCAATCCCCCTCCCCCCCGCAGTAAGCAAGGACATCCTCAACTAGATCAGGTTGCTCAGAGCCTCATCAAGCCTGACCTTGAAGTCTCCAGGAATGGGGCCTCCACCACCTCCCTGGGCAACCTGATCCAGTGTTCCACCACCCTCATAAATAACTTCTTCCTAATGTCCAAGCTAAATGTACCTTTCTCTAGTTTAAAACCACTGCCTCTCAGCCTATTGCAACAAGCCCTTGTAAAGAGGTGCTCCCCAAATTTCCTTTAGGCTCCATTCAGGTACTGAAAGGCCTCTTTAAGATCTCCCTAGAGCTTTCTCCAGGCTGAACAACCCCAACTCTGTCAGCCTGTCCTCACAGGAGATGTGTTCCAGCCCTCTGATCATTTTCGTGGCCCTCCTCTGGACCCATTCCATCGGCTCCATCTCCTTCTTGTGTTGAAGAATAGCCTCTCTTGGTCTGCTGGCCACGCTTCTTTTGATGCAGCCCAGGATGTGATGGGCCTTTTGGGCTCCAAGTGCACAATTCATTGTACATAGTGTGTTGGTTACATTCAATTTTAAGTCTGAAGATAATTTTATGCAAATGAAAGTTTAAATTTGAGTGTATAAACAGTAAAAAACTAACCTCAAATCTACAAATGCTGGATTGCACTAACAAGGGCTTCACTGACAGAGATATCCCACTCTACTCAGCAGTGGTCACACCACACCTTGAGTACTGTGTTCTGGTTTGGTTCAGAGTATACAGAAAAGATTCTGACAGGCTGGAGAGGGTCCAGAGAAGGTCCACAAGGATGTTCAGAGGACAGGAAGACCTGACATATGGAAAAAAGGCTGGGAAAACTGTTTTTGTTCAGCCTGGAGAAAAGAAGACTTACAAGAGATGCTATTACTATATACCAGTACATAAAAGGTGGCTATCAAGAAGAGAGAGACCCTTTTTATAAGGAGTCACATGGAAAAGACATGGTAATGGGTACAATTTAATCCTGGGGAGATTCCAATTGGACTCCAGAAAAAGGCTTTTCATCATGAGAACAATTAGAGAATGGAATAATCTCCCAAGTGAAGTTGTAGATTCCCCTACGCTGGACAGTTTTAAGACTCAGGGTGCTGGGCCATCTCATTTAAACTATACATATATACAGTCTACCTTAAAATGTTCGACTAAATGATCCTTCAGGTCCCTTCCAACCTGATATTCTATAATTCTATGAAATTTCTATATGAAGAAATATTATCTCTCCAGCTTTACTTTCTCACTAATTAGCATTGTGATAAAAATGGTTTGTTAATATCTGGCTTTTTAAACACTTACTTGAGTTGGTTTCTAGATATGTAACTGTGGTAGAAATTTGTTGTACTCTTCCTTGATTATGTGACAATTTTGCTAATCAGTTCTTTGATGGGTCATATTCTGTTAGGCCTGTCACCAGTGTTGTCACTACTAAAGCATTTCACTTTTAAACTGAGAAATGCTTTAAAAAGCATGTCACTTAGAGATAGATATGTTTGGATGTAAATTATGCTAGAGGACAAAAGTAACTTTATTTTTTTCCAAAAGTCAGAGATTGTTCACAACTCCATGGGCTAGGTAATGTAAAAAGAGGAACATAAAGTCACTACTCTGTGAAAGAGGGTCAGTCTGTTCAGGGAATTAGCAAAAGCACAGTTAATTACTTTGTAGCTGAAGTGGTGTGGCAGTTTACTCAAAAGAAAGGCCAAATCTCTATAAATCTCTATAATCTATTTCAGGGTATAGAAAGTACCAAGATTTACTTAACTGCCTAGTTTAGATCCTAGTAATTGTTTAGTCCTGACAACACTAGATGTTTTACCCATCTTCTGATAAATACACACACAAAGAATGTGTTCACTCCTTCCCTACATCACTTTCCACCCCCCCACAAAATGCTGAAGTGATGTCCATCGTTTAAACAGAGGAGCAGTTTAGAGGCAACAGGTTTCAAAACGTGTTAGATTAAATATGTGCTTAAATCCTCTACCGATTTAAGCTCTTAGAATAGATGCTAGAAAGCAGTGGAGTAGAAGGCCACATTAACTATACATGCCAAATATTAATTGGAGGACATTTTAGAGGAAAATATATCACACAGGATTCAACAGCCTGAGGACAGCAAGGCTGCTGCTGCTGCTTCATGTCCCCAGGCCCAACCAGTAGCAAAGATGAAGATGTATTCCCAGTAGGCAGACACACAGAGCACACATGTACATCATATATCTACACAGCTGGCCACACAGATCACAGACACTCAGAACTCACATGAACACAGACAGAAACAGTTGCCTCATTTTGCTTCCCTCTTGGGCTGGACAGGATGGAAGTCCACTAGTGAGTAGACATGCACATATGTGTGTATATATATATATGCATAAGTATTCAAGAGCCCATACCCAAGAAAGAATTAGAAAGGAATTTAATAAGGAATTTAGGACAGGTGGTACTGGTTAGGCACAGGGCACAACCAAACTTAAAAGCCAGCAAACTATTTACATGTGACTGTCCCTTTTATTCCGGTTTCCCTCTATTTTCCTGCTCTTGCTCCTCTTCAAATCACCTAAAACTCTCCCTTGTCCTTTCTTTGTTTTTTTCCCCTAAATATTGCATAATAAGTCCTTTGCTATCCCAAACTGCTTTTTCCCTATATCCCATAACATGTTCTAGATACCTAGGCAGTAATCCCGCTGTTAGACAGAAAGGTGATCTTGAGAGCAGCTGCCAGTGACTCCTGGTGATGAGTTTCGCAGCTGGACAATGGGGCTGATGGGTCTGCTAAGATAGCCATGGGAGTGGCCCAGAGAAGACCAACATTCCTCCTTGAGTCCTTGATTTGGGTTCCTTTCTGCTACTATACACCCCTGTGCTCCTCTGGTCCTGGACAAATGGATCTTTGATGGTCTGGTGGCCTCTGTGATGCACCTGGGAGTAGCCAGTCAGTTATTATTTAGGCTGGTATTTTCCTGCAAGTGTCTCTCTGAGTTCTTTTGTGGGTCTGAAAATGAAGTTGATCACATAACCCAATGGAGTGAGTCGGCCACATCTTGATTTAGAGGTTGTTGCTTCATAGAACAGCATTATAAGGCTGAATTGAACAGCAAGACCTCATGCTTTACAATAAAGAATTCTTATATTTTTTTTCCATAAGTGAACAGGATATTCACTACAATGCAAAACAGCAAATTTTCAAGTGCGTGATTCAAGGACCTCTATCAGCGGAGGGGTTTTTATCAACCTAAGTAATTCTGGCTCAGGATATTTTGCATTATAAACATTTAGGTATAATAAAATATCCACTTTTTCAGTCTAAAAAAAAAAAAATCAAACAACAAAATACCCTTTTCAACAACCACATACTCCTATGTTTTAAATAAGGTCAGATATATTGCCTTGATAAGCATTTGATAATACTCTGCCAGCGTAATAACTGAAATACTAGTAGCAAGCATAATGTTTACCGGTCATTGTTTGGAAATAAGGTGCTGTTTGTAGAATTTATTGAGATTTATATGGGAAGGGGATTTGCCTTGTTATAAAAATATGAAAAAGGTTTTTCTGTTTAAAAATAAAAGCCCATCAGATACAGCTCAGCAGTTAATATTTCTTACCTTTAGAGAGTACCAGAATAGTACTAGATTTAGATGACCAATAGAGAATTTGTCACAGTACCTATCTTCTGTCTACGTCTCCAGAACACAATAATCTGAAAACTGTCCATACTCCGCATTGTTCATAGAAAAAAATATGGGAATCATGGCTGTGTCTAAGTGTAAAAGGGTTAAAAAGTACAACCGGGGGAAACAAAAAGTAAAATCGCTTAATTCCCCCTTCCCAGCCTTATACTTCGCAACTACAGAGTTACTCAGTTATCTAAACAACATCTCATTAACATCAGTGGAATACTGAAATATTATACAGTATTTAGAAAACATGCGGTAGATTTCATAAAAATGTTGACAACTATTAATAAAAAATAATATTGACAAATATGCATATGCTTTACAACACTAAAAAATTACTAATTAAATGAATGTTTAAATGAATGAAAAAATCAGGACAGGATGAATATAAATCTGACTTTCAAAAACTTTTGCAATGCTATCAAAATTAAAACTTCAGAAATTGAAATATATTTGCTCTGTAAGCACTTGTTGAAAATATTTTATAGTAAAACACTTTATTCTGGAAGAGGCAAAGGATTTGGGGTTCTTTTTTGTTTGTTTGGGTTTTTTTAACCTTAGCAGTGGTCTTTCTTGGGGAACTTATAAAAACTTCACAGTTGGAATTGTCACTGTTTGAGATTGTCATCTGGGAGCCAAAACCCAGAAAAATAGTCAGAATGGAAGTAACAAAATGAAAGCTGATTAGGCCTTTGAAAGATATTTTATAAGGCATAGAGTATTACTGGTAAAATTACTGGTCACATGAATTTGGGTGTTGTAGAAGGAAAATAGAAAGCTGCCATAGTCCATATGAAGTACTTTATTCTGTTTTTTTTCCTTGTTGAAGCTCCTTGCTCCTTGTTAAGCTAATTGATTCTTTATAAAAAAAACCAAAAGTTTCATCTAATAAATTATATCATATGAAAATTATATCAAATGAACTGGAAAAAAAACAATTTTCTTGTTGATTTTGGTTCTTTGCCAACTTTGAATATCAATCATGTTGTTACTTTGTAGGCAGCTCCATTTATTTCATGTAGAACATAAAGGACAGTATAACAATAAAAGCATGGTTTTGGAACCTTACTCAATGCTTAAACCAGCTGAGGTAGCTTTTTAATTCAGCTGCAATGAAGCATCAAAATATGGATATTAAAAATTACCTGTGTTTTATCAGATAGAAGTCAACCCTGCAGTGCCCTGAACATTGCTAGTTTTCAGTGAAAGCTCTTCCAAATAGCTAGAAAGCTTAGACACAGTGATCTCGAATAGGACACCTTCTCACAAAACAAGTAATATTTAAAACTTTAGTGCATCTATTCAGGCAACACTCAGATTCTTCCTGTCCCTACACACGACACACAGAATAGTTTTATCCATACATGTTAGAGTACATTTATGACTAATAGAGGGGGGTTTGTATGCTCCTATTAATCATTGATTATACAATTCATGTAACCTTGTGTACTAACCATGAATGCCAAATCCTCAGAAATACAAGCAGAGATTTCCATTACATGCAAACAGAGTCCTATTGTCAATAACAGAGCTGATCACTTGCAGGCCATTAAGTGTGTTCCTAAATATTTTCAGGGTGTGGGGCCTTAAGTTCCTTTCACATAAATTCAAAGTATTCTTTAAAAAAAATTCAAGGAAAGGTATTTTTAATAATTTAAGAAAAATGTCAGTATGGAATTAAGTGCTTGATTCACTCTTCTAGAGATCAAAATTCATTCAGTACGTACTGACAGATATTTCTGAGATTGAATTACAAGCACAGAAAGTGGGTTAATAGTCTTATTTTTCAGTTCTTGAGGTTGTGTTTAACTGTACAGATATGCTTGTTACCTATGGGCACATACAGCAACAACAACAACAAAAAATCTGTTATTGAGGAACTTACTGCAACATTCTTACTGAGACTTTAAAAATACCTTTTGTGAATTTAAGGATTTTCGTTTCACTGGAAGTCATTGCAATATTATTCATTTGTAAAGACAACTCTATTTTACTTTCAGATTCAAGGCCTCTACCAGATGTAGCCCTGACAGGGAAGTGTACCCGAGAGTGTGATGAATATGGCCACTCGGACTCCTGCTGGATGCCAGTTCGCACCTCTCCTGAAAGAAAGCAGAAGAGCCAGCCAAAACTCTCCACTTTTATGCCTGTCGATGAACGAGGCAGTCAGGAAAAGCTGGCCAATGGAGAAGCCTCCCTCATGGGTGATCGCAACAGAAACCTCCTTAACAAAAAGTTGACCTCATCCTATGAGACCTTCAGCGCAGCTAGTTTCAGCAAAAATGAAGAAGGCAATCCAGAGGATATTCCCCTTACACAGACAGGGGAATACAAGCCATCTCCTGTCAGCACTCTAACTAGAAGAGAAGTTTACCTGTAGGTTAAAAAGCAGCAGCAACAAAGTTCTTTCATATTATAAAAAAAGAAAAGGGGAAAAATCTTAAAAATGAAACAATTTTAACAAAAAAAAACAAACAAAAACAAACAAAAGAAACAAACCAGAGGGGGCCACCAAAGAGACAAAAGATCTGCCTGCAATTTCTGCCTCCATAGCAGGTATTTAATTATACTGCCTGCCTGACTATAACTGTACAATGTAGAAAACGTTGGTACTTGCATGTCTAATTCCCCGTCACTGATTTTTATTTTCCTAAATCTATGGTTGCAAATTCCTTGCATAGTAATGAGCTTGATTAAAAAGACCACTACAGACTGTTGTTTCCCCTCTGCAGAAGCATGAGTTAAGCCACTCATTTTGTTTGATCGTCATCTGGCTTGTTAAGGATAACAAGTCAGGGAAATTGTATTCAAAACATATCATCTGAATATTGCTGATCCCCACCAGGGACAATCCTTCAGAAACCATACAGATATAGAGATATATAAGAAGGAATAATAATTAATAGGCACTTTGTGAAGACTACAGCTTTAATATTCTCACCTTTCATCTGAGGCTGGAAGCAACAGAAATACGTTCAGCCTGAGATTGCAGTCAAAACCATGGCATACTTTCCTGTGATTCATGAACTCTGGTTCTGTTTTATCCATAGAAAAAACCTTGTTCTTGCTGTGTCTCTCCTTCTCTCTTGTTCTCTGTAATAATTACTTCAACATAAACACAATAACACATATATTGTAGGACAGTAATAATAAACTGTTGAAATCATTATTTTGGGCAAGACTAACATCCAGCTAGGAGGATCGTAATAACAAAAAGGCCAAAGATCACACAACGGATCAGGGGAACTGCTAAGTATTAGGGCTTGGCTTAGAAAACTAGTATGTTCACAAATACACACATATAATACACCTTCAGTTACATTTTGCATAGCAGCACAGTTCACAAGCCCAGACAACAGAATTTTTTTTTTCCAATGTGGTTCAGTTGAATGCCCAAAGGAACTGATGTGGCTTTTTTTTTGTAATGACATGACATGTTGGAGCAGATGCTGCATATATGCTGCATATGCCAGTTCCAGGGAATTTTTAAGATCAAAGTAAAAACTAATAGTAACAATAGAAGGCTGTGTTAATGAGAATGCTTGGAGGGATGGAAAGGGTGGACAATGGGATGATGCAGTGACAGGGGATTATAAGTCAAATACAATTCCTTCTTTTCAGAATTCAAGGAATAATTGCTAAGTCTTTTGTCATCAGTGTTGCAGATTGCCAATTGCTTCAACCGTGTCAAAGGTATAATGAAGGCTTTTTGAAACACAGGTGCATTAAAAGCAAGTGAAGTGCAATATTAAATGATGTAAAGACCCAGAACATTTAGATTAGTTAGAAAATGGTTAAAAGTGGTTAATAACCAGTGGTATGATTTTCATCTAGCAGGTTAAGAGGAGTCAAAAGGAGCCTAAGCTACTGTGATATATACTGTGCCACAGCAAGAGCTCTGGCCTCTAATGATTCTCATGGTGAGCGCTTCTTGAAAGGAAGAGGAATTGAAATAGGTTTTTGTGCAATAAAAGGAACAAAATTTGCGGAACTTCAACCAGTTACTTTGTAGCTGATGCTGTAGTAATAATGACTGACTGAGCTCAGATATTCAGATGAAAGCGACAATCAAACAAACCATCAAGGACAGCTCAAGGAGAGAGAAAGCATTCAAATCCCTGGCTGTTTATAAAACTTGGCATTAAGGCATGGCTAGATGGCTTTCTACTATACCGTAGTCACAATGTAGCTTTGGGTAGTTTCTTGCTTTGAAGAATTGCATAGAAATAACCTTAAAGAGACTAAAGTAGAGGTTGGTAAATCAATACAACTCATCACATTTATCTTTTGAGTTCATTTCTCCATAGACTGGGATGTGCCATTATCAGCCATTTCGTTCTCTTTTCTCAAGTTTACTTTCTTCAAGTAACATTAGTTTGTGTATAGCAGTTATGATGAATGGGCACATTTTAGAAAGAAAATATTAAAATCAAAGATTAAAAATGATTGAACATTTTTATGTTTATTTAAGTAATATGGAGAGATGCAAACTAGTACTTTGTTATGAGACTGCAAATAGCAGTTACTGCTTTGTATAATCTGTAAGTACCTGTTTAAAAATGCTTCTAAAAATGCTTACGTAATGTATACACATTTTTCTTGCACGTTTTGACAGAAGACATAATTACATAACACAAATGTTCAATTTCCTTTAATAAGAAATTCCTTTAATAAGATTTTATTTAATATTACACACAAAAAGGTAAATTAGGTAGTTTGGTTCCATATATTATTAGACCCTTTTTCTACAAGGCTAGTAATACAGGTCATGGAAGACCTCCAGATTAAATGGATCAGCAGTCACTCACCAATTTTCACACCACATAAGACAGTCATTAAATACTTTACTTGTGTGCATCTCCTTAGATCTAAAATGGGTGTGAAAGATTTTTTAAAAATTCTATCTACTGTAAGTATTCACAGTAATTCTAGTGGAACTAACCACTGTTAATATGCTGATTACTCTTCTGACCTGGCATGACACACAAATTTTGTGTTTGTATTTTTCCTCTTTATTTGAAATAGATTGAATCTGGTGCAACTCCATAAATAGAGTGCTTTTGTATAAAAATAAACAAATAAAACTATAAAAAATAATTAGGGTGAATGCAAAATATGCAACTGTGCCTTTTATACCTATTATTATGGTAATGTGGTAATTGGGTTTGGAGACTAAGGGATAAGGGGCTATTCCCAACTTTTTTGAACCTGTATATTTACCTGTGTTTATTTTCTGAGAAATTATAAATAATATATTTAAAAACAAGCCTTTTGCCAAACTCAGTTAATGGACCAGTCTTAAGCATTATTAAAACAAGGCTGTGGTTTAAGTAGGTCTTGAGGATTTTATTTTTTTTTTTATTACTATTTGTGTGGGGCTTGGGGTTGTTTTCGTTTGTCTTTAATTCTGCTGTCTGGAAAACTATGATCAGTCTATATTGTAGTTATGTAGCAAGGTGTCACCAGTTCATATTGCCAGGATAACTGGCAATTAGTTTTTTTTTATAATTGCTTTTAGTTTTCATCACATTTCAGTTGTACAGTATAGAAATCATCCTTTTATTTCCTTCCGTGGGAAACTCAAATGAACTTTGCATGTATTTTACATTAGGGCACCATTATAGATTGATGCGCTAATATATAACTTTATATGTATTAGAAAAATTAATAGCTTTGGTCTAAAATCTAATGCTCATTCTGGATCTCGGATCTGCTATGTTTATTCAATATGGTTTCTGACTGGCCTGCTGCCTGAGTTTCAGGAAAAAAAAAAAGTATTTTTGTGGGGAAGAACTTAAATGGGATTGAAATGATTGGCTGAAAGGCTACCCTAGGAATTTGTAAAGCAGGAAAAAAAAGAATACAGATAGACTTTGCCATAAATCTAGCCGTCACCAAACACTTGTAAGGAACTTGAACAAAAAAAAATTTCTCCTTTTGTTACATTGGTGATAAATATATAGTGTTACCTTAAGGAATGAAGTAGATGTAATAGCAATAGAAATGAAAGTCCATCAGTTAAGTTGTATTACTGATTGAAAACCATAAACACAAGGAATATGACAACATAGACCAGCTACCTGGGGTATGCTTTCAGACAACCTTTTCCTAAATTTTAAAGCACTTGCATTCAGTGTGGTACGATCTGTTTGTAATATTAATCATTGACTATTGTTCTGCAACTTGGATGTTGATAGTGAAGCAGAGAACAATTTATCATTGTTTATTATAAGTCACTATGCACGCAACTATGCTAAACATGGCAAAATGTATTAAAAGCTAGTCCACCTCTATTTATGAAATATTTACATAATTTAATTTGCTTTTGTACAGTTTTATGTAAATAAATTGCTTGTCATTTTTGTCTCTGCAAATTAAAATATAACATGTTCAACTGGTTGCCCTTTTTGCCAGTGTACTTTCTCTGACAGGCTATTCTACTTGTACTGGATTTAATCACATGCTAGTTTGCATATTTAACCTATATTTTGCATGGCAAAGATGAAACTGCCTTTGTAACAGGCCACATCTTCAGCTGCTAATGTAGCTGAGGTTTTATTTGTCAACAGAGTGAAATTCAGTAGAGATTATTGTCACTCAGGACAGCTTACAACTATTTTTTGCAGTAGAAATAAAATTCTTGTAATGATAGCAGTTGTTTCTGATTACTGTTCAAAAGGACTTCATATTAAGGTGTGTTTAAAACCTCCATATTAAGGGGAATAGAAGCTCTTAAGAAAAAGCTCAGGTATTTCCATTATGCAATGGTAATTTTCTAATTATCAGCAAGGTTGCTATTTTTTCCAAAAAGTTTAGAAATATCCACAAAATGGTAAAATGACAGTGAAGCATCTATGCTGAAAAGAGCTTAATGCAGTATTTCAGAGCAAAATGTGAAATAAAACCCTCCAGTTCTTTCTAGCTGTGAATCAAATTATCCACCTCAGCCTAACTACAGAAAAGAACAAACTCTCCTCAAGAAGGAATATCTAAGCAGGAAGAGTTTATTCCTTAGCTGTCTGGATCACACACTGCTTTTTGTTTTGTTTTGTTTTCTTTATTTGTTTTAAAAAAACTAGGTTCCAGAACAGCCATTAAGTTGGGAATTGTATGAGTTGCAGTATGTGAAAAATATGTTTGTGGGGAGAAGGATTGAAGGTTAAAACTCACCCTCCCTGTTTTTCTACAAAATATAGTATTGCTATAGAGACCTTGCAAGCCATTGTGTACAGTTTCCCACTGAACACCATAGAAAATGCTGTTTCTATCTTTTTACCTTAGTTATAGATTAGGGTTTGATTTTTGTGAATACAGGGTGGCCAAAACTCCTTTTTTTTTATATATAATAAACTTTACATTGCAAATTTCTTTCTCTGATTGTGCCTTCAGTTAATGTTGCCTGTCTTCTCTAATGAATGTATCAAGGAAGATTCTCCTTCCTTAAGCGGAGGTCTGAATCTGCATGCCTATGGAGAAAATTCAATCTACCAACTGACCCCAGATTTTCCCCATCACACTTGAATGTACTACCCCTCAACTTCTTTCAGCAGTAGCAGTACTTTAATAGTAACTTCAATCAAGCATTCATATTTATTTTCTACTAGTTGTAGTATGCAATGCATGACCTTATGTTTGCTTATTTTGCCTTTTATCTGCATTTTTCTTGTTTACAACTGCATGCAGGAAGGTGATTACAGGAAGATAAAATAAATTTCCCGAACCACAGAGAGTGGTAAGAGAGAATAATATAAACTGATGAAAGCTAACAGTTTATGCTTCCCTTTAACCCTGGCTTCAATTTTCCTTCCTGCACTGCAGTAAAATGTAATTTTATGCAGAGACTGAAATTAATAAATGTGACCTAGGCAGAAATAATTTCATGTCTTTATTGAGCCTCCTGAGGGGAGTGTATAGAAGATACTTAATAGTTCATAAATGTGCAAATCATCTAGCCTATGAAAAAGAAGAAAGCAACACCACAGTTAGACAAGGCTATTTAGAATATTGCTTAGAAAAATGATAAGATTCCAGTCAGTTCATACAGCTATTTCTTCTAAAGCAAGTATGGCTTGTTTCAAGACTTAGATATACTTACCAAGAAAAAAAAAGCCAAAATACCTAATCTGTAGTGGTATGGAATAGTCTCTGGCAGAAGAGGGGACAAAGAACAACAAATAAGTATAATGTAATTGGCACAGAAGTGTTAGACATAAATCCCCTTAGGAATTTCAAACTGATTTAAGCTCCTAAAATAGGAAGGTATTAATGCATAATTTGTAGCTATCTACACTATGGTACTGTAATTTCTAAGAAAGGATTCTTAATAATTATAAGGCATGGGATTATATTTAAGGTCATGTTTTTAAAGATCTAATTAATGGTAAAAAATATTTATATTTTAGTAATCCTATTTGTAATCTTCTAAGGCAAATTTCAGCAGGATTCTACAGCATACACTGGAGGAGAAGCCAAGTCTGAAAAGACCAAGGTAGCCAAAATATAGTTTTCATATTTCTATTCTATTTTCATCAGTGCAACCAACTTCTTCATGTTTACACCATAATCACGAATAATAAATATAAATATATATATATAAACCTTTCAACTATAACTACTTTCCAGAATATTGCAGAGGGAACAAAATAGTACAAAAGTAGATTTAGTATATCATGTTTACTCCTCCTTTGGTAAATTTTACACTTGGAAAACTGAGTATCATGGAGAAAGCAACTTAAATAAGATTGAACTGCTAAATCCTTCCCAATCCTGTGAAGAATCAGAGAAGAAAGGAAAGACTAGAGCAAGAGAAAGAAAGAAAGAAAGAAAGAAAGAAAGAAAGAAAGAAAGAAAGAAAGAAAGAAAGAAAGAAAGAGAAAGAAA
>JANHFX010012167.1:98360-126981 GCA_027560015.1 Chloroceryle amazona | reverse complement strand
GAGGCTTGGAGCAGCGTGGTTGAGGTGAGGGTGGCCCTGTTGAGGGGGGGGGGGTGGGGGGGTGTTTGATTAGATGACCTGTGGAGGTCCCTTCCAACCTGGGGCATTCTATGATTCTATGTCATCTAAGTTATTTTCAAACATATCATCTTATGGTGTCTCTATATCAGTCATAGGTATTGCTTGACTATTTTCAAAGCCATTGTAAACGCAGTCCCTAAAATGCATATGTTTAGACAAGTTTTTAAATGTACATGTAAATGAAGGGTTCAAAAGTGAGCATTCATGGAGGAGATTTCACTTGCAACTATTTAGACTTCAGCTTAAAAAAAATAAATAAACTGGAGAACACTAATTTACAGGGACTCACAATCTGCTTTCTCTTCAACCACCAATTTCCAAAGTTAGCTGATAATTATAATGTTTAAAAAAAAATGCAAAAAAAACAAAAACAAACAAACAAAATCTTTAAATATTTATGGCTTATTTCTGAGACAGTGATAGTTTATGTTTTGCATAAATCTTTGCAGAAGAGCATGCATATAAATGGAATTATTTATATGTAGGCACATGTTTCTACTGATTGTAGCTGAATGCTGCTTTAGGGATAGAAGAAATGACTGTTATCAAAAAAAAGAAGGTACTTACTACAGCAGTGTGGAGAGGGAAATATAAGTTCTATATCTAGTTTGAAACAAAAAAAAAAACAACAACCAAAATATTCCACCCAAGCAATTTTTCATTAATTTCTTTCCTCCCAATCCCTACCAAAGACAGTCAATATATTTTATCTAGTACAGAGAAAGTATTATGAACAAAAGTAATCAACAAACAACTGTTAGAAGTTAGGTGCTTTTTTGTACACACACGTTACAGAAATATAATCAAGGATGCATACTCGCACTGTCTACACTCCACACATTTTTTTTAACAACTGTTCTTCTATAATATATTTTATACAAACCCAGCATTTTAAGTTATTCATGATGGTCCTAGCACATACACTCTTTTGGGGAAAGGTGGAAGGAGCCTTTCATTATCTCATCTTTTGTAAACCACACACAAAGCCTATGGTACCAACAGTCTTTAGATATGCTTAAGAAGTCAAAAGCTCTATTCCATTTGTCCCTGGAGATAGAAAACCCTCCAAAGCAGTAGTGCCTATCTAGATACAATAGCTTGACCTTTCCCAGAAAGAAATCTATGCCTAGAAAACAGTCCTAGCTGTAGACCTTTTCTTGGAGGAGTACACGACCACAGCAGCCATACCATATTATAGCAGTATAATAGTATTTCTGAAAACCATGCAGCTTGGTCCACATGATCTGAGGAGTCATTGCTAGACGAGTTCTAAATAGTATCTATGACAAATCAATGACTACATGCAGATTTTGCTGCCTTTCCACATTGATGGGCCCTTAACAGCCCTGCATGGTTCCATTTTCTGATGACCTGTTCATGCTTTTGCAGTACTTCCAGCCTACTGTGAGAAAATAAAAAGGAATAAGAACTGTCAGAGTAATGCTAAAGACTGTGGTTTGGATGAGACATTTTTCATTCCACTTTTTCCTGCACTCTGTACACAAATAAACTATATTCAGAGGACCATCCAAAATTCAAGTGAAACAGGAGTAAGACTATGTAATTAAACAGGAGTCCATTTACATTCTTTTTATATTAAATGGTTGTTTTATGAGCTGTGTGACTTGAGACACAATAGTGCTCTTACAGCCTAACAGGTATTGACTACATGATCAGAGAACAATAATGCAGAAAACATCTGAGAGAGTACATATTGTAGTAAATCACTATTTTCATGAGGGGAAAAAAAAACAAAGCTAAGTTATACTGATACACAGCTGTAGCAGTACTGTCTTTGAATTCCCTGCTTCCTAATTGCAATAATCCAGGAACTGCACCCCAGTTAGTGCTGTGGCATATTCTGACATGCCAAGACACTACTTAAACATGTTTGAAGGCATCAGCAATTTCTTTCTCTGTACCTTAGGCTAAATGCAGTTAAACAGCAATTGAACATTATCTCAAGAAGCATATAGTGCCCCAAGGCTTGGACTGCTGTCATTCTGCATGTGGCATTATCATGTACTATGGAGATAGAGCAGGCCATCTCTAAAACAATCCTACTGAATAAAGTCAAACACAAATCCACTGTTTGAGATATACCAACTGCACTGAATTAATGAATGTATTAATTACTTTTGGACTGGAATAATTTCATGTATATCATGCCCTATACTAAAATTCTTTTCAGTGCTTAAGAAAATACTTCAGAGTACAGAAAGGCTTACATGTACATTGAGTGAATGATCAACACTGTGAGAGAAGGTATGACAGAAGGATATAAAATAATGAATTCTAAATCTTTTTGTTCTTTTGTTATGGAAGGAAGAAAGAAATATAGAATTAAAGTAAGAATTTTCAATGGTTTACTTGAAAAATGCTACAACAAAAGTATGCCTAAACCAATTTCTAAGTTCAAGTACTCAGCTGGTTTCAGGAGGGACCAGAGTGGATTTTTCAAAGCAAACATGAGATGATATATAGTCCTCTACTGCTAAAACTAATAAAAATAAAACAAATAAATAAATAAATAGAAAACAGAAACAGGTAACTAATTCATTAATAGTTGAACATCTAGCTCATGCTAGATGAATGAAAGTGATTTAGCCAGAAGAAAAGTCAGGTAAGGGAGAAATCATCACTAAAAGTCTGTAGAAAAACAAGAGTGGCAACAACCTGTTCTTCATACTCATAGTGGAAAGGGACAACAGTAATTACCTGATTGCAATAATGACAATTCAGGTTACAAATTAGGAAAAAACTTTGAGGATAAAGTTACTGATGGAAGGTTAGTCTTCACCAGTAGGAGGGTTTTACATAAGTCTAGAAAAATATCCTCCAAGGGTAACATAAGCATAACTAACCCTATCTTGGGAAAGCAATGATGCACAAAATGACCTCTAAAAGTTCTCTTCAGCTCTGCAATTCTGATAATATGATTACTAACATTTATGTACTTTGGCCTCAGTCCAATCCTTAACTGTTTCTGGGTTAAGATTCTTGAGTTATTCAGTAATAAATCAACCTTAGAAGTCGGACTTAGGTTCAGCTAAAAGTCAATTTTAGAATTACATCCTCCTTAAAATTTTATGTTAATAGAATTACACACACACACAAAATAAACCAAAATGTTTGAAACTTTTAAGACAGACATTAAGGAAAGGAGTAGAGATACAAAAACCCAGTAATGTTAAAAACCCTTCCGTTTCAAGTTCCAACGTGATAACTCAACATGTATAAAATCTTCTTGCTTGAGTCCTGACACACCCATTCCTTTTTACAGTTTCAACAAAAAGTTAAAGACTTAATATCCCTCTACGTATAGTGGTACAAAACAAATATCATGCCTCTGAAGTCTTATTAAACCTGAAACTGGTGTTGAGACTTTGTAAAGCAGAAAATTTTAGCAGTGTTTACTTCTTATATGAAATTTTGTGTTTGTTACCCCTTGCATAATACCCGTCTTGGATTAAGGGAGGAAGATAGTCAAATAAGATAAAGAACGTTTAAGATTTTTATGTACTTCCTTTGTTTAATTAAACAGGCTATATATACTAGACTACATAACTATTTGACTCAGACATGTAACCAAAGAAATATTACCCAAGCAATAAAATTCCGGGCTTAGATTCCACAGTTAACGGCTATCAGAATTTACTCTAGCAGGTTGATGTACAATATTCTTTAACTGTTCCTCTAACTATAAAATAACTCCATAAAAAGGTTTCCTTCCAAAATTAATGATTGTATCAGCTCTGTAGTATTGTGATCTTCAAAGTATCATCAATATTTCACAATTAACTTAAAGACTTTTTAGAGAAAAAACAGACTTTCTTTTTCTTCTACACTAAAAGCTAGTTGTACTCTTCCAGGCCCAAAACATATTAAACAGTTGGTTGTCAGAGGAGAAGCATAATATAGGTTGCATACAGTATTATGTGTAAGTGAAATCAAAAGACTTAAATCTAGACAAATATTAATTTAAATCCCTGATTACATTACAATATAAAAAGAATCACATCAGAAAGTTATTTTTCTCTTAAGATATATTTAACCTGTATTTCAGACTTTATTATTTGATTTTTGTTTCCAAGACTAATTTAATATATATTTATTGCGTAACAATAATGATCATCTTACGCGATACCAGTGGCAAGTACTGTTCTACATATACCACACTCAACTTAACTTTCACTCGGTTTTAATTTTTTAGATTTAAATGTAATTGCTTCAAGACTACTTATAATCCTGTTAAATCCTTTGATAGCCTGATTTACTTCTATCACTGAAATGGCAACATATTCCTCAGAACAGCAGGACTTACTATGGCTTCCTGAAGTAGCATAGACATTAAGATACAGGAAACATTCAAGCTGTCTAATTGCTCTGCCAATCTGATGCTAAAGTATTAATTTGTCACTGTGTCAAATTTCATGTCTTTATTTTTTTCACTAAAATGTGTCAGTGCTTAACAAACTCTGAGCTAAAACAATTCATGGAGCAATTAGAATGTCAGATCTCCTAAAGACGACTTAAGAAAAGTCTGAATCAGGGCTCAAAAGTCAACATAATTTCCTTGATATTCATGCCAAAGTGATGGGATTGAAGGAGCCCTAAGGGAATGGAGTAGCTAGCAGCTCATCTCAGCTGTATACTGTTTCCCCTTTATTTTATTTGTTGGTGATGAAGTTTTAATAATATATTTTCTTCATGGTTACATAATTGCTATTGTCTCCCTCCAATTTAAGCCCATCTCATTCAAAAGGCAACTTCTTTTTGGAGATACTCCAAGTAACGTTTTCTAGGGGATATTAATGAATGGATTGCTTCCATTTAGAAACTAAAAGCATGATCCCAAAAGAGGTTTAATGTCATTAGATCTCATGGATACCTCATAAGTATCTCAGAAAATATCCAGAATCAATAAAGAGAGTTGATTATAGAGCAGAAAAAAACCAAACAAACCCAAAATCAGTGACTTGACAGATTTGCAAGCTGTTTTGTAAACGTGACATTTGCTGAAGTGATATAAAATATCACTAGATATGACATGAACATTTAGGTTCAAAGGGTGACTGTTTAAAAAGACACAACCTGCCCTACACATATGGCTGCTTAATTGTTTATCATAATTATAACACTTAGCATAACACTTGTGACTGTGAACATGAGCTCAAACTAAAATAAAGTTCTGGCTGAATTCTTCTGTGTTTAAGAGCTGTCTTTAAGGGAAAATACCAACACACTCATACCTTTCAGTAAGTTGGTTGTTTGTTACAGAATTCTTCTGCCACATGAAATAGTAACTTGAACTGATTGTCTTGCTACAACCACTGCATTACTGAAAATTAAATGCTTCATACATTTGTACTTCATACTGCAACACATTGCTGGATTCTGTATCTTATTTCATTCCCTCTTATAGAGAATAAAATACTATATAATGACATATATTAAATAGTAGTACTGTTTTCATAAAAAGGGAATTACTCATGCTCCCCAGAAGTTTTCTTTGACTCACTCACATAACATTTATTTTGTTACAAGTCTCAGATGCTCAGAGATTAAATTTGAACAGTAACTGTAAAATGTGCTGAAGTCCTATTAATTTATATTATTTTCAAATGAGGGGCAGAAGAAAGCTTTCCATGTTCTGCATTCAGGTAATCTAAATAATGTAGAGATCATCATGAAACAGAAACAAATAACTTGTCACTACTTGTCTTTGTAGTAGCTGTCAAGGACTTGTGTTTTAAGAAATACAGCAGTCATGGGATGGATCCATTTAATATTTTATGTCACAAAAATCCCACAGAATGGAAAAAAATACTTCTGTGATCATGTTATACATATTTCTCACAAATACACACATAAATTTCTATTTTTACTTAATGCTACTATCAAGATCCGTGATACAAAATCGAATTGGATTCAATTCAGTGAATTGAAAAGTACAAAGAATGCATTTTCATTCCTTTAGCAGAAAATCTATCTTATGCAAGACCTAAATGGAAGTTAAAAATAGAAATAAAAAACATTTTAAGATTATTACATTAATGTGCATTTGTCCTGTTCATATAAGTATACTCTGGAAGTTATGGGTTAAGTTTTATAAAATATAATGCTAATGTTCATGAAACATGAAGCACAACAGAAGTATAAAATCATACAACTGAGGCATGAATGGTAATGCTTTCACCAGTCACAGGAAAGGAAATAATTTACTGATTAACTAGTTATGGACACTTGTCTTTTATTCCGTGTCAATAATATAATCCTTAGTGTCACTCTGGTCTTCAGATCAATTATTTTTAAAACCTCAGCTTTTCTCAAGAAGAGGTAAAATCTACTTAAATTAATCCACCTAAGTAAGTTTGTACTTTTGTCATTAAGTACTGATGCTTTCTCAGAGACATGATGCAAGGGAGGGGGTATTAATTTGTGCGTCTTTTTTTGTTTGTTTGTTTTATTACTGTTGTTTTTTATAGTAAGCATGTGGAAAAGTCTCCACACCTCAAAAAATGGAAAGACACATACAGAAAGGTAATGTATCTCTCAGTGTGATTTATGTCCTGCTCAAAGGGATTTTTTTGTTGTTTTTTTTAATTGATTTTTCAGCTGTATGTGCAGATTACAGCTAGTGAATTAATTACAAAAATCTGTTCAGAATGGTTGCGTACTTATGACAGACTCATCTGGGTTAAAGTGCATTAGTAATTAAGTATTAAGCACAGCACTAATTCCCCCTCTGCATGTACAGTAGATAGACTGTAATCGTACACATGAATCATAGGGATGTTATACTAAAACAAATCAGAGTATCATTGTCTATATCACTATAGAATGGAAAAGTATAATAATAATGCTTTTTAACATTAAAAGTGTAGAAAAAAGTGTATGAAACAAAACAGAGAAGTCAAAAATGAAAGTTTTACTTGCAAATTCTAAGCCTGTCAGAAATAGCTGCCTAGATCCTTCTTGTGGAAGGGGGAAACTAATAGACCCTGTAGTGTGTATCACAGTTTTATGACCCCTGCCCTTGACTCTTAAGTATCTTAAAATGTTTCATTCACTCAACAGTTACAACTGGTAAAGAAGTAGAATTCTTACCTTATAAACAGAACTGTGTCTTGATGAAAGTTAAAAGCAAGATTGAATTTGAACAGAGGTGTCTAAGTACATTAGTCAGGAGCTCTCTCATTCCTGATATGAAGATACTGGGTTTTCGGTTGCTTCACAAGCTGCTATCTAACATTTTCTTCAGATTTCCTAAGCCACTTAGTGAGTGAATAGTTGAGCATATCTCTACAGATTTCTTGAGAAATTACTACAAAATATGTGACATATTTCTTAGCCCTAAAGTAAAATTGGAATAATTTTTTGTCAGAAGTGACTTAAATGGAAGTACACTTTCACATATCCATTCTCTTGGTTTAAGAACTTTTAATATTGTAGTTCCTTTGTTCCTGTGTTTTCCAGCAAAATATTAAAATCTACCGGTATGCTTTTGCTTAACTTTGTTGCCAAAGTGTATACCTGTACCTATACAATTTTAAATCTCAGAAAATATTCCATTGTCCCTCAATTTGTGGCATTTCCAGATTTCTGAAGAAGTTCAGTACATATACTTTGCACTACTGCTTCATAGCCAACATCTACTTTTTCAAGAATTAGTCAGATAATTTCAAGCTTTTTTCACTCATTTGAATGCCAAGAAGTTTCTTACATTATTAGTTTATGCTTTCACTCAGACTCCAGTAAAAATGACAAAATATTGAAACTGGACAATGTTAAGCTTGCTCCATTGCTTTGACTGAGTAAATTTTGACAATAGGTAGAAAAAAGCGTCCCAATTATATCTGATAGGATAGCATAAAACCCAGTCAAGCAAAATTTATTAACAGGGATGTAAAATATCTTTTTTTTTTTTAAGATAACATATACTGAAGAAACACATAATATATTAAATGAATTGACTACAGTATAAGAAAACAAAATAATCCTCTTCATTATTCCTAGTGTAAATCCACACAGTGCTTCCTGCTCATCTACCCAGTATCAGTTGTAGTGATCATAATCACTTAGCTGTTGCTGGATTAGTTTGAAAATCTGAACAAGACATGGAAAAACTCTAAGAGAGGAACTGGTCAGACTGTAAAGAAGTAGAAGACGAAAACAAGTTTATCAGACTGAATTGGACAGAAAAATACAAAGTTCAGATTTTGTCTGACTCGAAAGACAATAATTGTTAAAAGGGAAGGACTAACCTGGCATTTTGGTAATTATTATTTCAGTTAAGTTTTTAATAAACTTTCAATTTCCAATTATTAAATAGTTGTTGCCTACTATTGCTTCCACAATGTATCATGGCTACATCATATAGTGTATACTTTGTGCAGGCATCTTTCTTACAGACCATTCAGGATATGGTTTCCTGAATGAAAAATATTCAGCAGGAAACTGGTCTCTGCACAGTGTTTCAGTATCCGGCTCATTTCTCAGATCATAACAGAGATGCCAGTTGGAACTGTGCTTCTTGTGAATGCAAAGCATTATGTGCTGGAGTACAACTAATATATTCATCTGATAGATTCACTATTGGGTGGTACAGTTGGTTTCTACTCGGGTCAACGTTGAAGCTGCAACTTGAGGCAAAAACTTGTGTGCCCAAATATCAATGACCTGAGACACCACAATTGTCAGAGCAATAAATTATTCCACGAGAATTATTCAAAGAGAATGGCATTCTCATACTAGAGCTGAATGAATTCCTACCAGAAACTGAGCATCACACTTCTGTATTTCGTGGTCCTTGTACAGGAGTGATCAGCAGAGAAAGCTAATGAGAGTATTTCATACCCCTTTGTATACAAAGCAACTCTGATAGTGATCCATTAAATTAGGCCTATACTAAGGATAAACTCACAGTCCATAGTGGTGGACACCAGTAATTAGATTATAAAATTCATGCTTCCACTTAATTAATTTGACTGGTAAAGCATGGTCATATACAGATATATTCTATTTTAAATCATAGATGAGTGGTTGGCTAGTTAAAGTTGAAAATTATCTGTTTACTTTTGAGCAGTACATATAGAAAGAAAATAGAAGATTTAATGTTTTTTTCAAAATGTTTTGACAAAAAATTACTTGCCAGCATTAAAATCAACATTGGGTATTTTTCTGCTCTTTGTGTGAAAGTATTTTGAGGATCTTATTTTTTATTAGACTATTTATGTGTACTCTCAAATCTCTTTCCCACCAGGTATGTGAAAGCTCACTAAGTAGGTAGCAGTGCAATAAACAGCTAAATAAACTCTCAGTTCATGCTTTAATCTACCACAGATATGAACTGCAATTGCATATATCTCGAGTGTTGTTAAATTTACTTTGTGCTGCCGAAGAAGTATTTTATGGCTTTTTCTCTATTTCTATTTACTCATGCTTTTAGTCACTGCAATTAGAGGAGATACAGAAAGAGGTTAAAATTGACAGCAAAACTGAATCACAACTTCTCATGCCAATGAAATAATGAAAAACAGCACTGTTCTTACAGCAACAATAATGAATATAAATAGACAAAAGTCTTTGAACAGCTACTGGGAGAAAGACAATAAGGCATCCATGTCAAGAAAAAATATCTTTTCCTGCCATCACAGATAGCTTTGTGAGCTGGATAAATATGTATGCCCTTTAAACAATTCTCATGCTTCAAGAAATGTCCATGAGAGACAGGTCTCCCTTATTTTCCTTTAAGGGATAAGACATAATAGGTTGAATATTACTTGTATTTTCTACACTGTATTTCTCATGTCATTCATTCCCAGCTAAAATCTGTTATTTCATCTTTGACAGAGTACAATATTTAATATGAATGTTCCCCACACCCTGGATTTATTGTCTCAAGCACATATATCCCTATCTCAGTACAGATAACATTAGCAGGATGCAAGTGCTTTCCAAAAAATTGTCAATGGATAATAAAGATTTGCTCAGCTCTTCTATTTGTTTCAAAACGAAATATGTAAGTAAATGTGTAACTCTATATCAAAGTAATTTACTAGAAGAGCTGTGTATATCTGATTGTCTTCTGTATAAAATGCTGGACATAACATCTAATGAAAGATTAAAGAAAGTTTCTTTGTCTTTATGACTGATAGCTTATAGTAACCCAGAAATATAAGTGTGATTGGACAGATGCTGTATCAATTAAATTCCAAGAGATTATAAATTTTTTGTCTATCACTAAGTGATTCTATGGACTTAATATATTTTACACCACCATCTGTTCAGAACTCAGTAGAGTGGTATCTTGCCTCTAGTTGAAACTACTTGAAACTAACTGTATCTTCTTTTTGGAATAACAGAATAACAATCTGTTACAATACTTATGAATCTCTTCATGGTATAAAGGAAAAATTCTTGTTAACTTATAACATTTTTATTTATAGAATAGTTTTAAACTGAATTCAGATTTACATAAATACCTTAGATATAAAATTTCAAGAAGTAGAACTGATGGAAAAGGAAGAAAAAGCAAATCAGGAATCAAATTTGCTTCTAATGTTACGAAAAGAAAGTAACGTATAACTTTTTTGTTGTTAGATACTCTCATTTATTATACTTCAATCTATGTAAATCTTCTAGCTGCAGGCATCTCTTATTCTGTAAAGAATGTTTATACAGTTTTATGCAATAATCTGTATTTTGAAAACCCACTTAGGAATTTTTAAATTGTTTTTAAGACCTCAGCTACACAAACTTGCCAGAGAAGCAAGCAATGGCTCTAATTATAAATATCTGGGAGAATTTCTCACAGGTTCAGTTTTGCCTAATCAGTCTTTCAGGGAAAGGTAATATACACCTAAGGCATAGCTTTCACAAAATGCACTACATCGTTAGCACATAACATTTAGAAGTCTGGTCAACCCAACTTCATTGAAGTTCCTAAAAAGCACAAATATTTCTCATATTCAGAGACCAACCTCATACTACTTTGACATCCTCTGTATCTGATATTTCTGTTATCAATCAGAAGTGCAAATTCAAAGTAATCAACTAAAGCTAGTGGCATTCCACAAACCTGAAATAAATGTAAAGTGTGATCCAAATCTGTTCCAAAGATAGCAACTGACAATTTCAGTTGAACAGAAAAGAAAAATTTGGGATCTCAAGATTTATGTGGTTTGCATGTTAGCTATTATAAAGTAGATAAAGATTTATGCAACTTTACAGTCATTGCCAAGACCTTGACACCAATAACATATCCAAATCTTAGATAACTTCTGTGCCCACAAACATAATAGATTTTTATCAACACGTTCATTAAAGATGTACCAACAGTTCTATTATATTTCACTGCATCTTTACCATTAATATTACAAGGACAGAGATGATAAAACATCATGATAGAAAGTATAATTTAAAGATTTTTTTGTTTCTAGTCTGTCATATATACACTATATAATGTATTTTTTGTCTCTAAGGTGTAAAGCTGTTTAGTGTAGCTGCTCAGCTTCAGTGTGTGTGGCTTTCTGCCTGATGACTGTTAGGTCAAATATAAGTCTTTAGAGGAAAAGGAAGATTGTTCTTTTCTTGCTTAGCTGAGAGAAAGACCTGTGGCCCTGCCTCCAAAACTCTAAATTTATAGGTGATGTAAAGCAACTTGAAGGAGACTGTAGAGATTAATTCATATAGGAAGCCACTGAAGGTTGTTTGAATAAACAGCCTGGAAAGAAAGGATGTTAAAGAGGAGTGTAAGATGCACTTTCAGGCCTTTATATTCTGTCTCACTCAGAAGTTCTTTATTTTCACTACTGAAAACAAGTCTTCAACTTAATACTTGGTGGTTTAATAAAGTAAGACTTTGGAGAATAGGATGCTTTTGGCATATCTTGGTGTGTTACTTACACTGCAAGACTGATTCAAGCAGTCCATCAAACAAAAGTAAAGAAAGAAGCATTAGGTAATCAACAATTTCTAATTCATAAAGAGATAGCATAAAAAGTTAAGCTGAAGCTACCTATGGAGCCATACTACATTTGCTTTACTTAGAGATAACACCCCTAAAATCACTATAGTTTGCTGAAACAAAATAAATTTTGGCCTTATTCACAAAACTTTTGTTATGAATTTTCAGTGATTTAAATGTTAATATAAGGTTCAAAAGAGTGACTGTTATAGAAATATTACCTAATCCTTAATCATGGAGCAATATTATAAATAAGTATATAATTTGTAGGAAAAATTAATTTGTACGAAAAGAAATGCCTGCTATGATAAATCATTCCTGGTTTACAAATACTACGCTTCACCCTGTTAGACATACAAATTGCGAGTTATATGTGCCTGCTTGTCAGCGACACACAACAGACAGAATAAAGAAGGGCATTGTATCATATGAGATTGATTACAGAGGGAAAAAGAGCAAAATTAAAGTTTACAGAATGGGAAAACTTTTAAGTAATTAAGACATCTTTTCAACAATTTATTCTCTCTGCTATGAAACTGAAATACAAACATTTACAAGTGTGTACTAAACATACTGTTCTATTTTGAGCTTTATCCCATCTTACGAGAATAATGTCAGGTATTTTTTGATTCAGGGGAATTTTTTTTTTGGTTTAGTTTTTTTGTTTTGATTTTTGAGGGACATCAAAAGAAAGTTTAAAATTATATAACAGAGTCATTCATGCTTATAAAGTTTGCCTAAACATTAAAAATAAAAAAAAAAAAAAAAGAAAGAAAGAAAAAGAAGAAAAAAGTTTAAAGGAAATCAACTTTTACCCAAACAGGAGATAAGCAATTGTAATGAAATTTATGTAGTATTTTGAATAGCCAGTTAACCTGAATAGACAGTTAACCTGACTTACTCTGAATAGTATAATTACCTCCTTCATGCTTAATATTCTGTATTTCATCAAATGAAATGAAAACCAGGTTAACTACAGGTAGTTTTGTAAATCTGACATAGAAAAAAAAAAAGCATTATCAGTACCTACAGGTTATCTTATCTATCAAAATCTATCAGGTATTCAGCACATCAAAGCACTTGCAATGTAGTTCTATCCTAATCTCTGTTTTCACTTATGAGGTTCTTCTCTGCAGGAAAAAACTCTAAGGGACTTGAAGCAATTTATTTTAAAGTCTATAAACATCTGCCTCATACATTCTGAAATGCAGAGTATCTTAACACTTCACTACTTGTAACAGGCACATACACAACTCTTTACTAGGTAGAAGACATTTATTTGAAAACATAGACTTTCACAATAACTTTCCATATTAATTGCTCACTATTAGTAATGGCACAATCTTAAGTTAAAAATGAAAATGGTAATTTATTGACCAAATGAAATTTCTTGTGAAAAGGTATAATTTTCTGATATCTAACCAAAAGACAGATTTTTTGATTAAAGTTGTATGTTGTAGGTGGAAATAGAAAGAATTATGCATTTTTTTGCCATGTGCAGAGAACTTGTGTGGAAATGTTAAGATATGGAGAAAAGCATTTCAAACAAAAGCAGACATTTTCATATTTGCTTGTCTGTGAAAAGTCATAGTGACTCACTATTAGAAATATTTAACTTGTTCTGAAAGTACATTTCTTTTGAGCTCTGCTATACACATCAAATTTAAACAGAAACTTTTATTTCCATAATGCTGTATCAGCGTATTTCAGGGAACAAGAAAGTATATGACATTTTGCATTATTACATTTCTTTGTTATACTGTCTTCCACGACCTTCAGTACTGCTCCTCTGCAAGATTTTATTTTTTATCATCCCATATTTGAAACAAATTGAAATGGTGTCATGAAATTATTCTGGTTTACAAGTAATCAGTAAGAGATACTAAGATGAAAGTTGTACTGACAAAACATATGGTTGCTTAGCTAATGTAGATACAGAATCTGTATCTCAGAATAGAGAACTTAATAGCAATTTTTTATTTTATATTCTACTTAATGCAACCAGTAGCTCAAGTAATAATGCCTGTTCAAACTTAAAAGTTTCATACAAAAACCTGCTCCCTCACAGGTAATGTCAGGCAAGTGTTCTCTTTTCTTATTGATTATGGGAGAGATCAGGAACAAGCTGTACCACTCCAGCTGAATTGTAAGCCTTCAGTTAGAAGGAGAAGAAGGGTTCTGTGGTCAGATTTTGTAAAGATGACCCCTGTCCCTAATTGAATGCCTAACTGGCTACAGAGTCAAAGTCACTCTGCTTCTCTCCCTTCCGGTAATTCTCGATATGCAGCAAACAGCTATGGGATGATGATGGCTCTCACCAGAAAAATCTGCAGGCTCTGGACTAGGCTAAATCACAGCATGGTATGAGTTGGAAGGGACCTCTGCAGTCATGTGGTCCAATACCCCTGCCAAAGAAGGTCACCTAGAGTACATTGTACAGGAATGTGTCCAGGTAGGTTTTGAAAGTCTCCAGATGAGACTCTACATGTTTCCAGTGCTCCATCACCCTCACACCACAAAAGTTTCTCCTCATGTTCAAGTGGAACTTCCTGTGTTCCAGTTTACATTCATTCTTCCTTGTCCTATCATTGGGCACCACAGAAAAGAGACTGGCCCCATCCTGTTGACACCCACCCTTCAGATATTTATAAACATTGATCAGATCTTCTCTCAGTCTTCTCTTCTCCAGGCTAAGCAGACCCAAGCTTCACAGCCTTTCCTCATAAAGGGGTTGCTGCAGACCCCTCATCATCCTTGTAGCCCTCCATTAGACTCTGTCCAGTAGTTCCCTGTCTCTCCTGACGTAGGGAGGCCAGAACTGGACACAACACTCCAGATGTGGCCTCACTAGGGCAGAGTAGAGAAGGAGAGGAGAACTTCCCTTAACCACTGGTCATAACCCTCTGATCTCTGTCATCTAGCCAGTTCTCAATCCACATCACTGTTCACTCAGCTAACCCACGTTTCCTGGATGTTATGGGACACGGTGTCAAAAGCCTTGCTAAAGTCAAGGTAGACAACATCCTCTGGTCTTCTTTCATCTACCCAGCTAATTAAACCACCACAGAAGGCTATCACATTGGTCAAGCATGATTTCCTCTTGATAAAATCCATGCTGACTACTCCTGATAAGTCTTTTTTTCCCCCATGTGCTTGGAGATGACTTGTTGAGTCAGAATTAGCTGTTCCATCACCTTTCCAGAGTGAGGAGATGAGGCTGACTGCCCTGTTATTTCCTGGATCTTCCTTCTTGCCCTTTTTGAAGACTGAAAGTAACACTGGCTTTCCTCCAGTCCTCAGGCACCTCACCTGTTCTATTATTATCAATGCACTGCAGGAATTTCCTGGACATTGCATGTCTAGCTGCGTTGCCTTTCCAGCAAATATCAGGGTAGTTGAAGTCCCCAGTGAGAACTAGGGCATTTGATCTTGAAGCTACTTCCAGCTGTCTGTAGAAGGCCTCATCAATTTCCTCTTCCTGGTCAGGTGGCCTGTAGTAAACACTCACAACAGTGTCACCTGTATTAGCTTGCCACTTAATTCTTAGCCATTAGATTTCAACATGTTCTTCATCCCCTGCCAGGCAGAGCTCAATACATTACAGTTTCTATCTCACATAAAGAGCAACTCCATCACCTCACCTTGCTGGTCTTTCTTTCCTAAAAGGTACATAGCCATCTATAACAGCATTCATAAATACTGGACCTACAACTTCAGTAGCCATGCTTGAATGAAAATGTCTGTGGTTTCCAATGCAATTTTAAGCTATGTGTTGAGTTCATGTGTTTTAGGAACATTCAAAACTTAACTGCTCTTTTTGCCTTATTTATGGATTTCACCAGAGTATGGATTTCCAGACAAAATGGTTTTCTAACTGTGAATCTTAGGTTCATAGATTACTTCAAAAGGTAGTCACAGCTAAAATAAGGTAGCTACTAGAAGATTAGCTTTCTGAAACTGTTCCTTAGGTATATATGCCTAAACCCCACTTCTAGAGCCAAAATAGGTGCTCTTGAGCTCTCCCATTTGCCTGAACAAAGCAGCTTTGTTTGGCACCAAAACTGTCAAAGCAGTGTTTTTAATTTGAAAATGACAAGGTCTAGAGCTGCTCTAAGATACAAATCATAATGCTGTTAATTAAACTCTAAAGCAAATACTAAATTTTGAGCTGCAATAATTGCCAATATTTTCTCTGAGGCTCAATATCAAGTACTTATTTCAATTAATTAACTGGTATGACACCTTCAATAGCACTTCAAAAAATCAAATGGTTAAAATTCAGCTGAATTTATTAATAAAGTCTTTGCCCCTCAAAAGACTAGAACTTAATTTATTAACAGCATGAAGTCCATACCTATTACTTCTCCTTGCAAAATACTCAATATCCTACAATAAAGTCTTTTAAAGTAAATATGACAAGTGATTAGAAATCTGTCATCTTGAGCAGAAAGAGTTGACACTGTGTTTTTTAGTTGAATTTCAAGTCTGTTAGTTTCCATAATTGCACAAATGAAACCCTAGCATATTTGTCTAATATGTGATTGTGATGAACAAATAAGAGCTGTCATTCATTTATTAACATGATCTAGTGAATGCAAGCCATGTGATTGTCCAACTTTTTCTTGTGTGAACCAATACTGTGTTGCTTTCTAGACATTTTTAAGATCTCTGAGCGATCTGAATTAGTCATATTTCATGAAAGGCAATTGCTCTTCTCATCCAGTCATACTCTGCTTTCTTCAGCTAAACACTTGTCTCCCAGCAGTAACCAATGTCTCACTAACCAGAATGACTGAACAAGAGTTACAATAGTATTAGAAGCAGTCTGACTAAGCTGGTATTAGTTTAATATTTCCCATCAGTCTGCTAGACAAATTACATTGAGAGTTTCATGACTTCAACCCTTCAAATTTTGTTAGAGAATTTAGTACCGTCAGAAGGATGTACATTTAATCCTCCATAACTATCACTAATTCAATTACTTGCAGGCACTGTAATGTCTATATTTATTAGATGTAAAAAGAAACATGTTCAGCAAAAATACTTAGAATTTCTCTTGCCAGAAGGTACCATTATGATCTTCTAGACAGTTCTTTGAAATCATAAATTGAAGATTTTTCCACCTCTTAGGAGAAATATAGAAGTTTGTCTTCTAAAAAATTGTATGGTTTAGTGTCCAAGAAATGATTAGTTTCTTATATCCCCCTAGTAAACAGTTATTTAAACAACCTCTCTGGAGGAGCTTGCTTCATCTTTGTGTACCAGAAACTTACAAAACTGAAAAACTTATCTTACCATGTAAGTATACTTATTGCAGTACCTTTCATTAAGGAGTTCTAAAGAATAATCATAGCTGGAAAAGGACCAACTGTAATGTATTTCCTAGGTTAACAGAAAGATCTAACCTGATAAGTTCTTTTAGGAACTTGAGACATATTTACAGATTTTAAAAAGATGAAATTGCTGGTTTTATTTCCAAGAGAACTGAAGATCTTTAGAACAAAATACCAAAATACCTCAAGAACTTTAGAACATCTTTTTTCCATTAAAACCAATGTTTTTATCCTATTTAAAATAAAACAAGCATCTCAGGAAACCATTTTATCATATGCATCCATAGGCATCTTCCTGATGTGTTCTGTGTTTTTTTTCAATTTTAATAACCCAAATTGTTCTTCCTACTTTTTAATGTTTTCCTTGTCTCTGAGATAAAACATGCTATGGCAACAGTTTATATGATGGACACTAGATTTGAATTGTATATATATCTCTAATATTGTTCTCTACTGCTAAATTTAAAAAGAAGGAGAAAAAAAAAAAAAGGTAATGTAGTTAGATCACTAGTTAGCCTGAGTGTCTTATTACATTGTCACTAATAATTTACGAAAAACATGATATCCAAACACTTTAGTACACCTACAAGCTGATTCATAGAAAATTCATTAAGAATCCAATGATCTTTTATCATTATTTCCAATTTCCTTAAGACTTTTCTGTTCTAAATAACACACAAAGCTTTGCTGTGGATATTAACATATGTTTGATTACTTTGAATTTCTCTGAGTTTAATCTGCTGCTTAAAGAAGATAAATAAAACATTCAATTTCCCAGTAAATCACAAATCTGGACAGTGAGGCAAAAGTCATTAGGAGCTTTCAATCCATAACTAGCAATTAAGAACACCTCATTTAATCAGATATTCTTTAGATAGTACGCTAGACATTGTAGTCCCACATTCATTTTTCTCATGGACAGTTTCTAGACAAAACAACCCCACTGCCACACACACATTCCTGCTGTATAATACCATATGAAACAATCTGCATTTCAGTCATAATGTTTTAGCAACATATTAGATTGTATAAGCATTAAAAAAAAATCCAAATCAAACAAAAACATTTCATATAATATTGTAGTCAAAATGGTGTATCAGCATCTGTAAAACCATGCAGAGTAGTATCATCTGACAGATCCTAAATCTAAGAACCTGATTCTCTATTTCTGTACTAAATTAACTCACAGGGAAACATTTGTTTCACAACTACATATCAAATGGCTCTGTCTTACCCTTCTACCAACAGAGACACACATTTCTTAGAACACGTTTCTGTGTTTTCTTCTAACTTTTCTTTATTCTGGCATATATTTTGCTTGAGCTGCACTAGTTGATCAGTACTTTTCTACTTCAGCTGTTCCAACAGCAGCTAGCAGGGCAGCCACAACAAACACAATTCTGGCAGCTCCTAATGTGTGCCCTTGCCTTTTATTCAGATGCTATTTACACAGTGTTTACATGTAGACCACGTAGCTTTTATAAAGCTCAGAGCCTGGATTTTAAATGGAAAGCTTATTAGGCACAGGAGTCTCTCAAATTAAATCATAATAAGTAGCTACGTAAAATGCTTTAGAAGACAGATTCCACAGTAATATATTTTTATACACAGATAGTGTTTGTCTAAAGAAAAAGAGAGAAGTGGAATAGCAAATGCCATCAATGAGATGTACTAGACACAGAAGTTTCAGTACTACACCATTTTTGCCTACAGTAGAAAAATATCCAGCCTTTCTTGTCTTATTTTCATCACACAAAGGAAATATTGAGCACACTGAACAAAAAAACAAAACAAAACAAAATTTTCTTAGTTAAATCTCCAAGAAACATATATAGAAAGGTTACAATACATTTCTACTGTTAATTTTTATTTCTCTCCAGAGAATTTCACACAAGCCACCTTTGACTTCTTTAAAAGCCAGTTAGTTTTCTTTCTAATCCCCCTTTTAAAAAAAATAAATAAAATTATTTGTAATTTAGGATATAGGAATGTAGAACTTCAAATCTGCAGTTTGCCTCAAGCATGGGAATTACTCAAGGTTGGGTGACTATAATAATCTGGAATTCTGTCTGGAAATTAATCTATGAAACCTATTAACAACAGTTCCAGCAAAAGTTGTGTGTTTGTATAAATTTTCTGATTAAGGTGAATTGAATTTTCATTGTACTTGCTCACAATTTGAGTGTGCTGAACCAATCTTTGAACATTTTTCTATTTCCTCTTCAGTGTACTCATCTTCAAGTGTCTCTATCAATAATATAAACTCTAGGAAAATATAAGCTCTTTATTTTGTATTTACATTGCAGCTGTCTCTCCACCTTGCCTTTCTGCTCCAGTACTGCAGAGACTATTAATTTAAAGAAGACATAAATATGCACCCTGCAAATGTGTGACCCTGCAACACCCCCCAAATCCAATAAACCTTTTGCATCAATGACAATCTATTCAGAGCAGAATGCTACAAAAAGAGTTTATGAGTACGGTGCTCTCAGTGCACACAATTCACACATGCAAGCAAAAGAAAAGATCTTACAGGTTGAGATTGAGAAATTTGGCTTAGGTTCCAAATTACTTCACTGGGAATTTAAATGTTATCGGAATATACACCCTTGAAATGACATATCAGAAAGTTGAATAAAGAAAGTAAAACTTTGATCATTGAAGATAAGTGTTTTAAAATTTCAAAAATACTCGTTTACAGTTTTCATTCCACTTTGCTTTAAGATGGTTTGCATCAGGGATGGATAATATTTTTGTAACATTAATGATTCATAACAGAAAGAAACTACATTGCAAAAATATTTCCTTAATAGTGAGGTAATTAATTGCAGTTTAAAATTAGTTTCACCATCCCAGAGACAGTTTTCCTAACTTCTTTACTGAATTATGTTTTTCTGCATAATCCAGTAAGTAAAATAGTATCAAATATGCTTGGATGTGCATATGCAATCTTTTAACCTTAAATTATTTTGAAATATTAGACTAGTTTAACATTCAAGGCAATGAGGTGTAGTCTATCACTGTACACATCACTAGGAGAGGAATACAAGTATGTTAACATTAGGTTCTTTTTTGGTGAGACCTCAGCTTCAAAACTCCATGTCTTTTATATGTGTAATTCACAGCAATGTCTATGAAGAACAATTTAGCAAATTCGAGATGGTGGTTCAAAGCCCAGTACATAATTAAATACATGGGATGGATGTTACTGAGTGGTTAATGCATGTAAAATTTCCTTTGACAATTCAAATTTAAACTCACTTTAGTTCTTATAAATCTTGCAGGAGTATAATTGACTTAACATTTTCTACATTACAGCTAACACATTACTTTCATTTCTATCAGTATTTTCATAAAAGTTAGAGTTAGGCCTGCCAAAGGGAGTTAGTGATACCCTATAGCCAACACTGAAACATCTGGGGAAAATTGGGCTTTTGGTTGTCAGTTTGTTTGTTGGCTTTTTTTCCCTTAACCTTTCAGCTGTAGCCATACGTGAAAGTAAGTGGTGACCTAAAAGAATGATCTGTTAATACCAGGAAAATAATTATTATTATAATTAATCTGATCAGTTCTGACACTATACTACTATGATCATAAGCAAATAAATTAATGTGTCATGGACCATATTTTTAAGGCTGTTGTACATTAATTTTTTACATGCTATTTAATTAACAGAAAATGTATTCTTGTGACAATTGAACAGACAAGGAAGAAGAAAGTAATTTCCTGCAAGTCTAACTTCACACTCTTCATTTTGCTTGAATCCATAGAATCATAGAGTTAGGGGTTGGAAGGGACCTCTAGAGATCAGGTCCAACACCTCTGTCAAAGCAGAATCACCAAGGGCATGACACACAGGAACAGATCCAGGCAGGTTTTGAAAATCTCCAAAGGAGACTCCACAACCTCTCTGGGCAGCCTGTTCCAGTGCTCTGTCACCCTCACAGTAAAGCAGTTTCTCCTCATGTTGAGGTGGAATCTTCTATGCTCAAGTTTATACACATTATTCCCTGTCCTAATATGGGGCAGTACAGAAAAGAAATTGGCTCCCTCCATTTGACACCTACCCCTCAGATATTTATAGACATCAATAAGATCCCCTCTCAGTCCTCTCTGAAGATTAAACAGCCCCAGTTCTCGCAGTCTTTCTTCATAAGTCCCATCCCCATAGCTCTCTGTTGTACTCTTTCCAGTAAATCCTTGTCTCTCTTAAACTGAGGAGCCCAAAACTGGATACAGTATTCCAGGTGTGGTCTCAGTAGGGCAGAGTAGAGGGAGAGGAGAACTTCCCTAGATCTTCTAGACATATCTTTCTTAATGCACCCCAGGATGCCATTGGTGACTCCTAACCTCTACTGCTGCCTGGTGTTATTCCTCCCCAGATGTAGGACTCTACACTTGTCCTTATTGAACTTCATGAGTTTCACCTTCTCCCAGCTCTCTAGCCTGTCCAGATCTCATTGGATAGCAGCACAGCCTTCTACTGTGTCAGCCACCCCTCCCAGTTTCCTATCAACAAACTTGCTGAGGGTACACTCTATCCCCTTGTCCAGGTCACTGATGAAGATATTGAACAAAAATGGACCCAGTACTGATCCCTGGGGAACACCATTGGCCAAAGGCCTCCAACTTGACTCTGTGCCACTGATAGTACCACTGAAATTAAGAGTGACTTCAGATTTTCATACCTCTTTCTGCTGCTCATATCAACTTCAAATATAGTCCTGATTTCAAACATAATTTTCCAGACACTTCTAGAAAGCTGTCACGGTTTAGGTTCAGGGCAACTCAACAGACCTATAACAGACACTCTCTGTTAACCCTCCTCCCTCCCCAAAGAGGAAGAGAAAGGGAATAAAGGAGAGCGATTTAGCAATTAGAAAAGGAAAACTAGAACAGCTTTAACAGAAATGAAAATAATAACCATAAAAATGGAATATAAGCAAATATATACAAAACCAGCATCAAACCCAACTGTCTCTGATGGCAATTATGTCACTGTCACCACTGATGCTGTGGAGCGGGCAGCAGGAATGTCCCAGACTGGGCCCAGTGGCAGACAGCAACTGTATTTGGGAGCAGGATTCTGCTATGGTACTAAATTTAAGAACACACAGATCAGGATTAAAGGCAGAAAGGGCAGAGTACTCCTCAGCTGTCAGCCACTGAATAAGAGAGAGGGAAGATGGAAAAAAACACTCAAACTGAGGGCTTAACCCTCCTGATCTCTCAGCTTTATACCAAAAATGACATATATGGGATGGAATCCCTCACTAGTCAGTTTGGGGTCACCAGTCCTGTCCACTCTTCCCTGCTGGTGCAGCCTTTTACTTTCTGCACCCCCCAACGTGGTACACAAGATCCAGTAGTGGCCTTGGTCAGCATACCAATCCTTGGTACTAACTCTGTCACTTTCTAGCAGTGATAAGACCTGATGTTTACATCGGGTTTCACTGCCTGTGAAAACTTTCTGCTAACTTCAGACAGTGCTGTTAGAAGAACTGAGCTGAAAGGTAAAATTACTGAACAGAATTAATTCTGTTCTCACCAGAACCAGGACAAAAGTTTAAAAAAATACACACATGCTAAATGTAAATATATAAATAATAATAACAACAAAAGCCCCAAAGACTAAAAATTTTCAATGGAATCCATAGAAAGTAGAGAAAGGATGAATTTTAGGTCAAAAGCCTAGGTCAGTAAAGAATGCTGCCTTCTCCAGGGACTTCTCTTAAGGTTTTCAACTCCTTGCATTCTTCCGATCTAGAAAGTACAATCAAATCAAATCAGAGATGGAGAGGAAAATTCTGGTTTGCAATAACATTTCAGGGAGCATTCTCTGAACTGGAGAGTCAGAAGAGATTAGAATGCCCCTACTAATATACTAAGTAAGCAAGTTTAACTCTTGATAGAAACCAGGAACTATCAGCACTCAAAATTTTTGCCTTTCTTCTGTGTCTGACACTGTTTACTTAGACTTTCTGATTTATACTTTATTTTGTTTTGTATTTTAAAAACCTCCTCTCTATACAAGAAGTAGGGTTATTTTTTGTTTATTTGTTTTGGTTTGCTCATTTGTTTGTTTTTAACTCCTGTAACACAGTTTTGTTACATAAGAGCAGATTTGCCTCCTTGTGGCTCAGTAAAAACTTTGAGCATTAAAAATGGTGAAAAGAAAACTATACTTAGGAGGCAGTGTGAAAATAAGTGTGAGGACTTCAGGCATATCTCATGGAAAAGCTTTTCCAGTGGTAGTAGAAATTATTAACTGAAGGAAAACAACAAAAAGCCCGCCAACAAACAAACAAACAAACCACAATACAACCAAAAAAAACCAAACCAAAACTAAACAAGCCCAGGGTTACCTGTGCCTCATGCCAGTGGTTTTAAAAACTCAAATGACAACATGAGGAAGCAAACTTTGATTTCTTCACTCTGAAGTGAATAGGGACTGTGCATAAAAGCATCAGGTTTGAGCAATACTGTGAATATTATTACATATTAAATAACAGGTATATGTCACTAACTTTGCCTCATTAAGATTTCTTCAGGTTGGACTCCTAATCTAATTGTTCTATTAAAATGCTGAACTTTTCTGGATATCAGTTTTTATTAATCAAACCAAAGGAAAGAGAAAGCTATACACATCCACAATGCACCTAAAGGCACCTTCATTCCTGAAGTTTACCTCTGATTTTCTTTGATTTTTTTTTTTTTTTAGCAGCCTGAAATAGCAGGGAAGAAAAAAAAATAGCAGGGAGTGAAGAAACAACTATCCCGAAGAAGTTTCTTTCTTCCTCTTAGAACACTACCAGCAGTAAGACAATAGAAAATCAGATATACTCAGAAAACATGGATATAAATGATCAAGTAGTTTTGAGACCTAAATAGTGCATCCTTAAAATGAAATGTAATGTGTATTTATAAGCCCTGATTTCAAATACTCTGGTGATAAGAGTATGGACACCTTTTGAGAAACTGTCAATGAGACCCTAGTGGAGATGCCACCACAACACTGTGCTAGTTGGACAGAGAAGACTTATTTATTTTCTTCTTCCTTAACTCCGGAGAAGAATCAAGGCAAGAATTCACATGAGCTTTACATTTACCCTGTGAAATCTACTCCAGTGCCACATTTAATATTACTTATCTATCATATTACCTTTTGAAGAACAGGACTAAAGTCTGTTCCAGATTATACTATTTATAGTTCTGTTTCTATGGCATGTGATTACTTGTGCTTTAACTTTGTAGGAAGAGCTATTTTGAAAACTATAAACTGAGACAGTATGTAAACTAAAAGTGAAACCCCAACCTCCTAGATGCTTGAAGCAGACCATGGAAGTATGTCAAGTTCAGAGACCATCAATAGGGCCCTAATCCCCTAAATGTTCACTTACATTTTGTTCCAGAGATTTGTATACTGCCTTATTAATCAAGCTGGTTTAATCATTATTGATACTAATAAAAGCATCAAAGATTCCAAGTGGTGAATTAATCAAAGGTACATGTGATGAGCCAACACTCAGGAACAGGAATACTGTAACACAGAGCTTCAAATGTTAAAATGTAAAGAACACCACCACACACAATTGCAGGTACTTCTTTGAAAAAAAAAAAAAAAACAAACCAAAAAACACTATGGAGAATCCCACAAATTTTTCATGCTCTCTGACATTGAAAATCACCTTGTAATCTGTATTTGCAAAGGCTTTATTGTGAATTTTATGCCTCTGTTTTACAATGACAAATCTTGAGAATAATACACCAAACTTCATCAACAAGATTCCTGAAAGGAGTTGGCAGTATATTGATAATATATTATGTATCAAGCCTTCTTTAAAACAAACTGCTGTAAAGTGGAACAAGATGGAGAGGCAAAAAATAAAGATGCATATTATGGAGAACATGAGATAGAACAAACATTCCCATGCTATAAATGCGTCATAGTTTTTCTTCTGTCCATTCACAAAATAATGGATTCTTATACATTTTAGCACTAAATTTCAGATTATTCTTTTGTTACACTCACTTGTGTTTTATTTAATATTCAATTTTAGCTTTATTCACATGATTTTTACTTTCCTTTTCTATTCTTCATAGCTAACAGTGTAGTAACACATGTTAGTAAGATCACGGCTCTGAGTCAACAATTGTACAAACAAATTTGGAACACATCACTTTTTTTTTTTAATGAAATATACTGTGTTGATATCTTTATGTAAAATGATGAGATAAAAAAGTTTAAATATTTAAAGTTATGAGCTTTATTAAAAGAATATATATACTGATAATATGCAAGAAGAATATTAGATACGTTAATCTGAATTCTTTCATACATATACCAGATATATAACCATCCACAGGGGTGGCAGCTACTGGATCATAACCCATCTGCAAGCTGGGTGAATGCCTGCAGACCTCAGCAGCGGGGTCTAATGAGGATATGTACAGATAAGTTCTAGGGAGAAAAGCACCATGAAATAACAAAGAGGACTTTGAATGTATATTTATAGGCAAATGAGTAACATAACACTGGCCAAGCCACATCCATCAGAGGAAATTAATTTCCTAGTTACTTACATATGCTTCAATTAATGGGTTCAGATTTGAATCTGGTTTTGTTGTTTTTTTTTTTTAAACTAATGAAGTTTTTTGATTTCCAGTGTTTGAGAATGTGACTTATAAATACCCAATTCAACTGATTCTTGCCAGTTTATGGTTGACTCCTGAAGTCAGTGATACTGATACATTGTTAAAAGAAGAGCAAGAAGGATGAGTAATGACTTGTATGGAATACAGTTCCTCCTCTCTTTGATTTCAAATTCTCAAATGACCTTCCAAGAGCTCTCATCTCCAATAATTGTTGACATTCTGCACAAAAATGGCTACTTTTCATCTTACTGGCTTCATTGTATTTGCGTTATTTCCAGCTCAAGTTTTCAGGCTCTGGCCAGGTTTGCAAGTTCTGCTTTCAAAGATTCAGAGCCATGTTAGGAGTGAGACCAGCACATAGATTACCATCATACAGCTCTATAATTTCATTATTCTAATGCTCCTCTGTACTGGGCTCTGCAAATGGAACAAAAAAAAAAGTTGCATAAGGGACTACATAACACTCTGCTACATAACTTAGGTATTCTACATCTTTTCTAGCACAACATAGGGCTGGAATGACATCTCATATTAAACTCCTGGAGAATACCTTTCATCATACTCCAGATACTTCACAGACGGTTAACTTTGGGCCATGCGCTTTAAGTGTCTCAACTACTGTTGCTTTTTCCATAACTGATCATGACATCTTGAAATAAAAAAAAAAAATAAATAAAAAAAGGGAAACAAAGATCACATTATGCTACTTCCAAAAGAGGTTAATAAAATACACCATTAGTGTACAAGAAACCTTACAAAATATTGCACCTAATAGAATTATTTATTTTCTTTTGGGATTTCATCTACAAATATTTACTGTACCTGAGTTAAATGTCTATATATTTCCAAGATTTTGACAGCACCAAACTGCCACAGGCTTAAGAACCAGAGTTGTTTTAAACTCTGAGATGATTAATAGACATACATATCCCATATAGAGTGGCTTTATTTTCTCCTGTTGATTTTAACAAGTGGAGGAAAACATGAGAATCTCTATGACTACTGTGCAGAAAAAAATAAAATTAATTACTTAACTTTTTTTCTTTTTGACACTCTGTGATAATTGGTAGATAATTCACATTTGATAAGCTTCTCTCAAGAGTATAATCTTTTTCCTGCTTATGAAATAACAGGAAAAAACCCTGGCCAACACTGCATGCAGAAGATAACATACTGTAATGGGAAATCTGGAATCAATATAACTTATTTGCTTAACAAAAATGCTTAAAAAACAAAACACACAAAAAAATCAGAAATAATTTTCAGTGGGAGGGTTAACGTTCATTTTATCATTCTCTTCCATTTCCATTGGCATGAATTTCATCTCTGTTAACTTAAATGGCCTATTTCTAAGCTTGCACAGACAGAAATAAAATCAGTATATACTTAACTCTCTGTTCCAGCTATACTTATCGGGAAATATTTTTGGCAGAATGAGGCTTCTGCTCCGTTAGTGTAAACTGGCTTATTTCCAGTGAAGGCATTTTTGCCTCTTTTTCACTTTTTCTTTATACCAGATAAAGATCTGGATCAAGAGCAAACTGTAAATAAAAATTCAAACTTTAAAGCTCATAGGCTATGCCAATAGTAAACAAAATCTTTAGTGTTGTGAAGTTGGTGACCTTAAGTATTCGTCTCTATGATCTGCTAGCTTACAACACTCTTGTTTAGAATCTCCACCATGTAATTTTTGCTCTAGCCACTTAACTTTACTCTTCATTCTCTTTAACAGTGAGAGTTTAATGTAAATGGCAATGGTAAACCCTCATCATACGCAAAGCTACCAAGCAAACACACATCTCTTTTGGCTAAAGGAAATATTCTATGTCCAATCAACTATCTGCTCTTTCAACAGTAAAGTAAAATGTTTTGAAACAATAAAGAAAATTTGAAAATCAACATTTTGTTAAAAACGGAAAAGGCGCTTATGAATGTTTCCATGTTCATAAAGGGCTTAAATTATACTGGGGCAAGTACGCCAACAATCTAAAATCAGAACTTTGTAGTCCTAATATTATAACTTATGTAACACAGATATAAATCATGCCTTATTTCACAACATTATTAGCTGAGTGGTTGATATGCTAGTAATCATGGCAGCAAAATTTGGCTTTTTGGAATTCTTAAGACTTCCATGGCAATTTGATGGCCTAAGTGAAACAAACCTTCCGTCTTCAAATGTGTCTACATTCAGTGTTAAGAAAAAGTTGGCCTCCCTCTGTCAATACTTCTGAATTCAATAGAAGATGAACAGCAAGAGTAATACAGAGGTTTTGCCTAAAAATTATATTTTCTTCGGTTTGTGTTTTCTGTAGCTTTTCTTTATTATGCTGCTTGCCCAAATATTTACCATTGAAAGCACCCTCCGCTATTGTTAATCAATTGATATAAAATGAAAGTATTCAGCAAAATATAGACAGATTGATAGATAGGTATTTTTTACGGTAGTTTATTTTTTCCCCCAAGTATAAAAAAGTACAAGCTGGGGGAGCGGAGATGGGGGGGGGGGGGGGGAGGTGAAAAAGGAAAGAAAAAAAAATGGACAGTGTGAAAAAAAGGAAAAAGGAATTTTGTACTTTAG